>RJWM01026107.1:0-28479 GCA_004363535.1 Dasyprocta punctata | reverse complement strand
ATTAACATGCTAAAAAGAAGACACCACGAATCTAGATCAAACAGTTGCTGGATGTCTTGAAAAAATCAACTTCAGAGTTACAGAACTAAAGAAAAACTTAGGAAAGGACTCAAAAGTAATAAATTATTTATTCACTGAAATCATAGTGGAAAATTTCTAAATTGATGGAAAGAATTTAAAATCCAACACAACAGCAAATAGAACTCCAAATAGCATGACCAGATAATCCGTCCATAACACATAAAATCAAAATTTTGGATATTCAAAAGAAGAGAATGCTAAAAGTTTAAAAGAAAAAAAAAACCAAAATAATCTACAAAGGGAATAGAAATTGCTGTGGACTTCTCAGCACAGACATTAAAGCCCAGCAGAACTTGCAGTTGAGTTTCTCAAGTCCTAGATGAAAAAAACAGTCAACCTGGACTTTTATGCTCTGCAAAACTGATTTTTAAACTTGACAGAAAATAAAGACATTTTTGGACAAAGAAATCTTAAGGAAATGCACGGTCTCTAACTCAGCATTACAGAAAATTCTCAAGAGAATTCTAGAAACAGACAGGGAAACCACCAGCACTGAAGAGACCAAAGAAAAGTGTACATCTCATTGGAAAAGTACTTTATTTTATTTTATTTCATTTTATTTTAAAGAGAAAAAACAGAAAAATCAAGAAGTAATAAAACAAAAAAACAGAAACAAAAGCAAAATGATGACAATAACAACAACAACCCAAAACACTGGTGATATAGGATTTCAAAACAAGATGATGGAAATTTAACAATGGTTATTACATTGCATATTGTTATCCTCAAATTAATTGCTCAGGCTACCAGATACAGGCATGAAAGATTGATCAAACAATATAATTTCCCTTTGAGCAGTTTGGAAGAGTATGCTAACACAAGGGAAAACTAAAGAATCAGCATTGGGAAAATAATGCAATTACAAGTTTCAGTAACACCTCACAATAGCTACTCTTCATGTCCGTGGTCTCAATTCCACAATTGAAAAACCTTGACTGGCAGACTGGATTAAAAAATGTGACCATGTATTTCCTGCAGTGGGCACCTCAGCCACCCAAAAAGAAAGCACAGACTGAAAATGAAAAGATGGAAACTGATACTCCAAACAATCACAGCAGGGAAACAACAAGGGTGGCTACCTTATTTTCAGACATCAACTCAAAACTTATCAGAAGAGAAAGATGGCTAGATTGACTAAGGAAGCAATTTAACAGGAAGACATAACAATTGTAAATATCTATGTACTTCATGAAGCAAAAATTACTTGATTTGAAAGGACAGATACGTAACAGTACAATCATAGTGGGAAACGTCAATACTACACACTCACAATTAGGTTGAACAGATGAAAAAAGTCAACAAAGAAACATTAAACTATACAATTCAACAGATAGACTTACAGAATGTTTTTTCCAGTAACAACAGAATATTTATTTTGTTCAAGAGTACATGGAATCTTTTCTAAAGTAGAACATATCTTAGGTCAAAAAGTATACTTAAATAAATACAAAAGAATTGAAGTAATACCTTGCACACTAGGGGACCATAGCAGCATGAAGCTAGAAATCCAGCAAAACAAATTTCAGAAACTACACAGACACAAGGAAATTAAAGAATATATTATTCAATAATCAATGAATCACAGAGAAAATAATAGAAATAACAAAATAATTTCATAGAATCAAATAATAATGAAAGCATAACAAAATCTGTGAGACACAATAAAAGCAGTTCTAAAAGGGAAGTTTGTATCTCTGAATGGACAAATTTCAAAAGTACTGTGATCTCAAATAAATAACCTATTTATGCATCTCATGGTTCTAAAAAATGAAAATACAAATCTTAAACTAATAGAAATAACATTAAAAGAATTTGAAATAAATAGTGAAAGTTAATAAAATTGATACAAAAAATTATAAAATATCAGTGAATGGAAGGGTTAGTACTTTCAAAGGATGAGAAGGAAATCTAAAGAGGGGATGGAAGGGAAAGAGGAGGAAGGGTAAATAAGAAGGGGAAGATGAAGCCAGGCATGGTGGCGCATGCCTTTAATCCTAGCTCTCAAGAGGCTGAGGTAGGAGGAGCCTTGTGAGTTCGAGGCCAGCTTGGACTACAACGTGAGCAAGGCCTGCCTGACCTATGTAGTGTGACCCTGCCTCAAAAACCTAGGGCCAGGAGTGTGACTCATTGGCTTAAGTGCCTGCCTGGCAGGTGTGAGGTTGTGAGTTCAATCCCCAGTGCCACAAAAAAAAAAAAAAAAAAAAAAAAAAAAAGCGGGGGGTGGGGAGGTAGAGATAGGTATACCCACCAGTTACTCTACAAACAGTGTGTTGTGTATGAATTCCAGACATATACTACTAAAACTGAAAAAGTTAGAAATAATAGTTGTAGCACCAAAACTTTTCAGTTTCATTTGGAATGAGGAGAGTGGACTAAATAGTGAAAAGTTGTTTTAATTTGTGCTATCCTCTGTTCTTTTTTTTTTTTTTTTCCTATTTGGATTACACAGTTTATTCCTCCTTCTCCTATTTTTTTGAAGATCAGTTGAGACCAGGGACATTCAAAGTGATATGAACACAGAGTCTTGGTACTATTTTCATCCTGAGGGCATAATGCTTTCAAAATCATTTGCTTTTCTTTTACCTACAAGAAAAAAATAAGCTGACTTCCAGATCCATTGCACAGTAGGTAAGAATTTGTATCTTATTTTTTTTATTTTAATACTAGATTTTTAAAAATAGAAGTAATCCATATCCCTTATATGTTTTTTGTTTGTTTGTTTGTTTGTTTTGTGGTACCAGGACTCAAACTCAGAACTTCACACCTGCCAGGCAGGTGCTTAAGTCACTGAGTCAAACTCCTGGATCCATATCCCTTATAGACCTCACTGTTCTTATATTATTTAGAATAAAAATAACAGGAAAGATAATTATAATGAAAACTCAATGACATTGTTACTCCAGAGAGTAAAGAGTAATAAATATTTTGGCTTTAATAAGGAAATAATATTTTAATAGTTACCATTGATATTTTTCAATGGCTTTCAAAGATGGCCATGAAAGTTTTAAGATCTTAATAAAATAAGTTTTTGCCACTTCCTCTTGAGTATGTGTTGTCTTGTGACTCAAAAGAGTACATCAGGTGATTACCTTTCACTGACTGGTCACAAAATGCTATGCAAATATTGCCTTGTTTGCCAATACACTTGTACTACTCAAAGCCTCAAACTTCTTTGCCAGCAGCCACCATACTGGTAGGAACTCTATGCCATAGCAACACAGAAAGTCCCTGGTTTCCACTGAAGAATACAGCCGTCAAGTCATCAGATTTCAGCTTCTAAATCCATGGAAAAGCCTCCAGAATATTCCAATACCCAGTTTTTGAGATTATTCACTTGAGTCTTGCATCATCATGAAGCAGAAACATATTATTTTCTTTATCTTGCCTGAATTCTAGATCCAAAACATCTCGATGAGTAATGATATGGTTTTGACTTACACCACTATATTTTGGAATAGTTTATTACAAACAAGCAGATAACCTAGAACCCTATTTAACAATTGTATTTTTGTGCTCTGTTCTGTACACACATGAACATATTCAGATGAAAAATATTGAAATTTTACAATAAGTTTGAAAGTCACTTGTAACATGATTGTGTAGTCAATCTATACTCAGTCTTAATTGAAATACTGACAGTTTTGCTGGAATTGATCGATAAAACTCACTCATAGACCTTTCCTGACTTTTTGACTATTAAGTTCTATCATCATATATTCGGTAGTGAAGACATGTTAAAATTATTACTTATTTCTCCTGTGTGAATTTTGTTACGCTTTGAGAAAATAATTAAAAGCTATTTTGTGGCACTTTTAATAGCATTAATATAGCATATAATATATACATTTGGTAAACACACACAATCACAGCCAGGAAAACAAGAGTGGCTATCTTATTTTCGGACATTTGGTAAAAGAAGAAACAGACTCTTCAAACATAAGTAGTTTGAAAAACTGGAATAGAGTATCTTTACAATAAATGTTACTTTTGAAGTTCTAATCAAAGATAAAATAACTATTATCTTGTACAGAAATTGCTGAACTAGCCCTCATCATTAAAAGATATTTCAAGATTTTAAATCTTCAACTTTATAGCATCTGATTTAGATCATTACACTTTTGAGTGCTCCTCATTATATTTTTCTTTTACTTTTTATTTTCATTGTCTGTTTTTTCACTTCTCATTTGTTACCGATCACTAATGATAAATGTTCTTGGAGGAAAATAGCCCAAGTGAAGCAAACACACTCTACTAGTACTGCTCACTTTTCTCTTGCTTTTAGTTAGATTTTTTTTTCTATATGAATCCTGCATGAGGCCTGATCAAGTCAAGAAAACCATGCTCCTTTTCATTTCCAACCAAACCATCTGCTAGACTTTGTGAAGTGATTTCCTACCTCAACAAAGTCTCTTTTTCCCAGAAAGTACCCTGACATTTGAGAGAATTACATAGGCAATTGCTCACATTCTTCCTAGTGATGGAGTGACTTGGCGATTGTAGGGAATCACACTCAAAGTAAATATTATTATCCTCACTGAGGAAAAAAGCTAAACACAGAAAAACGAAGGGAATTGCAAATGTTCACACAGCTATTTCAGCACCATTAGAAAGCACACTCACCTTCTAGACATTTCTGTTCAGTTCATGCTACTTATTTTTATCAGTTATACTTTCTTACCTGACTGTGTACTTAAGTACACTTTTAATTCCATCAAATACAGCCCTTATTGGTATTTTATCTCAATTTTTTCATGCAGGTTAAAATTCCAAAGTTAACTCATGAAAAATGCATTTAAAAACTGAAAGAGCACTTATTTCTCTAAGGAAAAAAGGTGACTTTAAAATTTATTTCTTGTGATATTTTTACATATTGAATTTACATTTACATTTACTGGGGAAATATGATAAAGTTATTGGGATTTAAAAAATGTACCTGTGGTGAAATAGAAGGGAGAAGAACATACTGATGTTCTGGATTGAAGAAAATTGGGAGGAAAAGAGGAAACTGTTTTCATTATGGAATGCATAAAATAAAACATTTTGATTCATATTCTGACAGTATAAATAACTGTGTGTTCTGAGGAGATGAGGATAGAATGAGAAAACATACATGCAGTCAGTTTCAAAATTATTTGCACCTCTTTAGTGGCATTGTATTAATATTATTTTCACTTCAGGAAAAGAATAACCAAATTGTCTTCTTGGTTTTCAGGATCAAGGACTTCTTTTATGTCTAATAACCCACAAAACATAAAATTAGACTTCTGTTTTCTTCCTGGGATTTCTCTTACTCTTTGTGGTATCTACAAGACAGTCTTCAACCTGTCTTATATAGCATTGTGTGTTGGGACTGACAGCATGGTATATTTCATTATCACTCATGTAGGAATGTTCTCACTCTCTTAGAAAAGTCAGTGTTCAAAGCTGGAAACTGAGGCACCTCTGATGGCTGAGTGGGCAGCTCAGCAAGGTGTCACCTAAGGCAGGAGAACTTTATAATCACCTCTCAACTCCAGACAGGCCAGAGGCTCAGTCTCTCTCTCTCTCTCTTTCTGTCTCTCTTGCTTTCTCCCATCACTTTGCTCTGTCTTGGTATTGAGTTTTTAAGGTAATTTTGAAGTTGATAAATCATATCACATCATAGGTGTATTTGTACAAACAAGTATGAGTCTACATGTATTTACCTTATGTACTATTCTCTACATGTATTCACCTTAAGATTCTTTTTCTCCCCTATTTTTTTTTCAAAATGAAATATCTGGACACATTTTCTTGTTAAAGACTTGGGAATTGTCTCTTGTATATTAAAAATTAAAGGCATATTTCTATCTGTTATGGTTTGCTTCTAGGTCACTCCCCCACAACCAGGGCCTCATGCACTTTTAGATGGGGCTTTTTCAGAGGTGGTTGAATTCGGAGTGTGTGATGGATTCATAATGCAATGCTGAAATTAACAGTCCTGAGATTAAGGGTATGAGTGCTCCACCTGTCCTAGGGCAGGGTTCTCTCTTGTTGCTTTTGGTATCTTCTGCCACAAGTAACTAAGACACTGTCCATTACACCCCAGTGGGACGTTTCTGATACAGGGCACTACAGTAAAATTATTTTTGATTATTTTTCTTTCACTGACTCATACCCAGCTGCAGATTGATGTTCAAAGTCTATCACTTTTATTCAGAATCCAGTTACTATACAGAAATGTGTATTTTGCATTGTGCCATGCTTGTTTTCAGACAAATATCTCACACTTGCTTTTAGAGAAGACCATGTTGTTCTCAATGTTAAAATTTGTTTCTGGCTAGTTGAAATCCACAGAAAGCACAGTCATTCTTTGAAGTGGCATTCATGAATGTAAATAATATTTAACATTTTTTGAGAACTATTGTTTATAAATCATGGTTCTAAGAGTTTGACATAAATTTACTAATTTCATTCTAATTGCAATCTGATGAGTAAGCACCATAGTCACACTCATTTTTAAAGAAAAAGAAACTGAGAAAGACAGGTTAAGTTACCTGACCTACATCACCCTACCAGAACTAACAAGGCTGTGATTTGAACACAGTCTCTGTGAATCAAAAGCCCACAATAGTAATGACTTTATATACTACTTTTAATATAATGTCAAAAATACTACTATTAATAACAATGATATTTTACATATTTTTATGAACAGTTCTTGTGCTTTTATATATTGCTAATATGTTTTTATTCTCTTACAATACTGTAGAATACTTTTCAACAATGTGAGAATAGAATCAAACATGCTAACCAAGTGGCCAAAGTCACATAGCTAAATAACTGAGAAGTTCCAGTTGACAACCTTGCTTTCTTATACTGAAAAATTAACTTAATTATAGTTTTGTACTATGCTATTTTTAAAAATTGTTTTGCATGTGTGTGATTGGTAGCAGGGAAAACTTCAAATGGTTTAGCAAAATAATAGACCTCGATTTCAAATAAATGAATGAAAGTGTGTGAACAGAAGATTCTACTTTTATGGGGACTATATAGCTTAGAGAAAAATTAAGTAAGTATTTACTGAACAAACAAAGAACTAGAATGCTGTTATGGGACTAGTTAAATGTTATAAAGCAACAAATGAGAGTAGTGGGACTTGCATTAAAATAGAGATCATATAACCCCAACTAAAGATACTCTTTTAAAAAGGCTCTTTACTTAAAAATTTTCTTGAAAAAAGTGAAAACAACCAAAAATTAAGGCACCAATAACAGCACAAAATCTCTGCTAATGAAACAAGACACTTCAAAAGTCAAATTCTTGGTATGTAATATTAATTTTCTACATCATTGTAATAACATTTCATAGTCAATCACTACATTATTAATTCACAGACTTTACAGATTTTGCTATTTGCTCTGATGTCTAGCATATAAAGACATCAGAGCAAATAGAGGAGCATTAGTTTGTTTAGTATAACTCCATATTTTTATGAATTTTTTCTCCCACTTTCCCAGGCATCAAGATGACATTCGAAGTTGGAAAAATCATAAATTATCAAGAGATAATAAATGGAATGAAGTCCATTAAGATGCATTACACCCATTTTATGCCATAGTATCAAATAAGTAAAGATAAAAGCGTATACACATTATAAAATCACTGTGTTTTAAATTTTCATTTAATTGACCAAGCAAATTTTCATTTACCTCCAAACTCACCCAGAATTTTTCTGGAAAGATTAGAAGTTTCAAGTGTGCTTCATTCTAGGCTTTCATGCTAGATTTCCATTTCATGTTAACTATTCCAGCTCACAGAGGCATTATCTTCATTGCTGCTACTGCTTCTAATTGTAAGATTAAACTTACAAAAGAAAAATAAGATTTGCTTTGCATTTCAGAATCACTAGATTATATGAATAATATTCATAGTTATTATTATGGATTAGATTTAAAATGTTCCCCCGAGCCTCATGTGTTTGACAGTTGACTGGATTATGGGGGCATTATAGCTGACTTGCTGACAAGAGGCAGGATCTAGTCAGAAGTATTACCTGTCTTCCTGGATTTTTCTTTCCCTGACTGCTTCCGGGCTGCCATGAAGTGAGCAGCTTTTCCTCTCCCATGTCCCTATGCCATGCTGTTGCTTCTCTGGAGCAAGCTGACCATGAACTGAAACATGACCAAAAAATAAATCTCTCCTCATTTAAGTTACAGGGGTCAGTTATTGTGTCTCAGTAATGAGGAACATGACTAAGACAGTCATATGGCCAACTTTTATTTGTATACAGATTTACCACCTTTCATGAATGTACCAATGACCATTTACTGAATATTTATTTAGTTCATGACTTTTCTGTACTAGCATCTATAAAGAAACTGAAACAAGCTACATTGTCATTTGTAGAAATCTGAATTAAATTACTACATCATTTATGTACAAATGCATCATCCAGAGTGGAAGTAAACAAAGGTTAAGAAACACGCCTTGGTTTAAGAGGCAAAAAATATGGCACAATCAATGCAATAAACACACTGTGTACTCATATACAAATATTTTTTGTAAGTATGTATGAAAATGAATATATCATAACCTAAAACTGTATCTTTACCTTACACTTCTTCCATCCAACTGAAATTGTGTAGGTATGTATGTTTGAAATGTGACATAAAGAAACAGTTGTTAAATCAATAAGAAAATATGATCTAATCAATAGGATGACTTTGAAATAGCCAATTAGCTAGCTCTGTTGCTGTCATAAATTTCTGGTGTTATAAATGTGACCATAATTTCTGTTAGAGAAAGAAGGAAGTGAGGAACATGAGTATTATAATTTAATAGATACACCTGAAAGTGTTTGAAAATGTAAAGTAATTATGGAAAGTAGATATTAAGGTCTTGAAACAGAGATCAATGAAATAGTCCCTCTTCTCCGCTAAAATTGGAATAATTAGAGAAAGGACATAAAAGTTAAGGCTAGTAGCTAAATGATCATATTGCTGCAAGAAGCCAGGTTAGAGGGCACGACTTTTGCTTGTTAGACAGATGGGTTTTTTAGTCCTGTCTTCACAGTCAAACAGACATCCCTGTAATGAGTTTTGCACTAGAGAAGACCCTCTGAATGAGTTTTGCACTAGAGAAGACCCTCTGATTAGGTAGTGGATCTGCCTCTGCAGCAGCTGAGTATAATACCTCAGTGGCCAGGCAGTTTTTAGAAAGGAAGAAAGTGCAGCTGAAGAGAGCATGCCCAGTACTCTCTCAAATTTTACTAATAAAAACAGGAAATAAATTTCACCATAATCCAAAATATTTTGCAAAATTTTCTAATTTTTTTCAATTTTATTAAAATCAAGAAGCAAATAAAGAAAAGACAATAGCAAAAGAAAAATGACAAAAATTTTCTAATTTTTGATAGTCAGTTAGGGTTCCTGATAATTTAGTAGACTCAAGAATTCTTGAGTCAGTTAATGACAAATTTTAATCACTTGAATTAGCCCAATTCTTTCAGGGTCTCAGGAGATGTAAGGAAAGTTTGTGATATGCCACACATTAAAAGCATCAAAGAATTGGTACCATGTCAGACAGTGTATGGAAGGCTGATGATGTAGGCAGTGAAATAATTTGCCAGCAATCAAGAATATATGAAAAATGGGTTTATTCAGATCAGTATACACTGTCAAGAGACAGTGAGCAGGATTTCAGTAGAGAAAATCACTGCCTATGTCAGAAGTTGGAAATTTTATAAGGAAATGAAGACAGGGCAAGTTGGAAATTTTATAAGGAAATAAAGACAGGGGAAATATAAATATCTTAGAAATGCACTTTGCAAGATGTCCTATTTCTTGTTACTCATCCATCGGCACCCATATTGTAACAAAAGTTGCACACCAAAATGCACACTGTCAGGGCCTTCTGCTTAGGCCTCACAAACACCTCTTCACAGATAACAACATCTGTACACTTTAACTTTCTTAGGAAAGATGAGTCACTTCCTGAGTGGGAGGAATGAACAGTCATTGTATTTATGCCTGTCTTGTGTTTGCAGTGCCTCATAACGGCTCAGTGCATGCTAGCAGAAATGTGTCAGCAGAGAAATTTGAGTGCTTGAAAACTTTAACACTTTGATCATCACAGCTGGTAAGAGTTATGCCACAGAGGTTCTATCTGAAGGCCCTTCGTAGATGTCAGGTGTTTTCGTCTTAGGTATATCTATAACTTTAAGACTAGAAGAGATAAGGTCAAAGAAATAGTTAAGTATGTATGGGCCAAATAATGAGATGAACAAGACCATTATGAATGTAACCAATAAATGTCTCCACCAGGACGAACCAGTAATAGCTTCTCACAAACAGAGTAAGAGGAAGGTCCAGGAAATTTCAGAACCTGACATGTACGTGTCATTTAATATCTTGAATATCCATTGCAATACTAGTAGAAGGATCAGAAATATATACAACAGTCAGCTTTTATACTTGCACAAGTAACCCCTTATTCTGCTGTAAAGATGTCTAATGCCATCCAGTTTTGGAGGACAGTTTGCTGCATTAATGTGACTTCTGCATTTAGGTGAGAGAGACTAACTGAGCTGTCATTTAAGGACCATTGAGTATAGTTAGCAGAGACATTGATATGTTGCATGACATCTAATCCTAGGGAAGAGACACTGACAGAAGTCAAATGATCAAACAACTGAAACACATTTTTAGACCCCTGATGTCATAAATGAGATAAATTTGCAGGTTTGCGGCTTTTTTTGACACTCCTGCCTCACAACCACACGAATCCCAGCATGCGTCTCCTTATTTTCCCAGGAGGTAGCCAAGGCCACAAATTTTTTCCACAGAATCAATGAATGTCATTGGGGGCTTCCCATATAATTCCAGGGTGATTAAACCAATTTGTTCTAAACCAGTCTTTGACCTTTAAAGTTATGGTATGTATGAACCCAAGTATTTAGTAGAGTTAGGCCAATAGAATAAGTTTGATTTTTTGTTCCCAGCATAACGGGGGACTTTCTAAGTTGTTCTATAGTAGGAGTTAACCACATATACTTATTCCATATCTGGAAATAGCAATCTTTTTATCTATGATTGTTGGCTATCCTGATAGGACCCTTCTTCTTACTAATGCCTGTAAAGAGACATCAGTGGCATTCTTAGAAAAGCTTTGATTATGTCTAAGATCATTAAGAGTGGGGTTTATAGATGCTCTGTTCCCTTGTAACAGTAGGTTAAACTATGAACTACTGAACTTTTTTGTTTCATCCTTGTAGTCTTGCTACTTAACACAATCATCTTCTTAAAGTGGGAATATCCAGCAAGGAAGTCCTGATATACTTGACCAGGGGGCAGGCCACATATACAGCAAGAGGACTGTTGTAACAATTCTGTATATCCCTGGGCTCATACTAGAGATGTGTGGCATTCTCCTTTAAGTGCTAATATAATTAGTAAAAAGGCTAAAGGCAGTATCTTAGATTACTTTTGTGAAGACTTCACTTTCTTTTGCTTTCTTTTTTTTGCAGCACTAAGGATTGAACTCACAACCTCACGCCTGGCAGACAGGTGCTTAAGTCACTGAGCCAAACTCCCTGCCCTAACTTCACTTTCTTTTAAAGAAAAATTCTAAGTCTTCTGTGGGTTCACAGAAGTAATCAGATAACTGCTCAGATTCAGTGGCAGTCTCTCTTTTCCAGGACTTGAGTTGGGTATGGTGTATCCAGGAGTCAAAGCCTGCAACATTAACAGCTGATAGAGTTAGCAGGATAACAGTGTATTGTCCTTTCCAATTTTCTTAGGGAAGGGGATCATGCGAAAAGAGACATTACCTATACTTATTCTTTGAGTTGGAATATAGAATTTCCCTTCTTAATAGGCTGAGCAGTTCTTAGTTGTGGAACAGTCCATTGGAATTTAGCCAGCAAGGTGATACTTTTAGTAAGGTCTTGGTTTCTTTATTGGAGAGAAAATCATTAGTGAGAAAACAGCATTCAAAAAGCATTTCAAATGGACTGAAGCCTAGAATTCAAGGTGTAATTCCTACTTTACTAAGAGTTAAAGAGTAATAAGTGAGACCACTGAAGGTGGGTATCCTGAGTCATTTTGTGAAGATATCTCTTTTGGGTCTCATTCATTTTTTTCTACCTTTCTCAATGATTGTGTCTCCCATTCACAGTGAAGGTGACAGAGAATGTTCAGTGCCTGAGAAACACCCTGTGTGACTGTTTTCTTGGAAAGAAGGCCCATTTCCTCTGTAAGCTCTTAAGTGAAAATCTGGTAATGATTTCTGAGACCCATACTTTCATGACCTCTTGTGCTTTTTCTGTTCTACAAGGAAAGGCCTCAACCCAGTTTGTAAAATTTCTACCCAGATCAATAAGTATTGGAGTCCCTTACTCTTTAGCATATGAGTGAAATCCATAGCCATGCTTCACCTTTTATCAGCCTACAGAGATAGACAGAGGCAAGTAATGGCTTGCAAAAATCCTGTCCTGGGCCCTAGGGCAAAGAAGTCTCCAAGACATTTGTGCTGTCAACCTAATCACCAAGGCAATCTTCCTTACCAGCAAGACAAGGCTAAGCTTTACTCAAAATCCACTCTAAAATTTCTGTCTCTATATCTGCAACACACTTATTAAGCTCACAGGTTAAAACTTATATCCATCATCCAACAACCTCAATTCCTTAGCAAAAGTGTTTTCCTTTCCCACACATATAAATGATGATAACCCAACCTAGGAGGGGAGAGAGAGCTAAGAGGTTGGGAATTCTTCCTTAAACTATATGTTTTGATCCCTTAAGTATTGTGTCACCCAGAAATCAGTTTTTTCTATGGGGTCTCAGTTTCAGTTTCTTGCACCTGGGGAACTGTGTCCAAAACACTAAGCCAGGACATGGCTTTTATGTGTGTTCTCCTGGACAGGCAAAATTCTAATGTCATCTGACACAGAAATAGTATGTATTCCTTGCCTAACATGGCTTCTCTGAACTCAATTTTAGGAAATATTCATTTTCTATGGGCTCATTTTAAAGGTTTTTAATTGTTCGATGGGAGGGAAAGATTGAGAGGGTTCAGGGTTTCTTTTTTTTTTTTTTTTTTTTTTTTTGCCACACCGGGGATTGAACTCACATCCTCACACCTGCCAGACAGGAACTTGAGCCACTGAGCCAAACACCCAGCCCTGGTTTTTTTGAGGCAGGGTCGCACTATGTAGCTCAGGCCGGTCTTGCACTCGCGTTGTAGCCCAAGCCAGCCTCGAACTCACAATGCTCCACCTACCTCAGCCTCCCAAGTGCTGGGATTAAAGGCGTGCACCACCACGCCCGGCTGGGTTCAGGGTTTCTTGCCATGACTTTCACAATTCTTGAGGTTCCTGGGTGAAGGACCATGAGAAAATGAGGAAAATAAAGACAAATGCAGGTATCAGGTGGAGCCCTTACTCTCTGGATAGTAGGAATGATACATTTAGCAAATTAAGGTCAGGTGCCCCCTTATCCTAGCAGCCCACTTTTCGGATTGTCTTGGGGCTAGGTGTTCTCCAGGTTAAAGCAGCTGTTTCATGTGGCTTGCCCCAGGCACTCTTTGTTCTGAGGTGCTCTTTGAGCTGGCCAGCTCTCACATGTGTGGTCAATTTCTAGCTTCAACAGCTCCCTACAGTTCCTTCCTCTAACATTCCTCTAAAAAAGGAAAGCACAAAATGACAGGAAAAGATCAGAAATGACATCAGAAAGAGGAACTCTCTTCTTCTTAAACTCATGATGATTTATTGAGTCATAACTCTCAGCCCAGAAAAGCAAGAGTGGAGAATCTCAAGAGCTAAGATTGCCTCTTCACCAGTGGAATATCAGACCAGAAAGGAAAGTGAGGCAGAACAGACATGACATTCTCTGTAGAGTGTGCAGGTACAGTCAGGCTAGACTGTCCCACTGAAATCTGTCCTCCAAGTTTTAAGAATGGTTGTTGGTCCGTTGCCTTTTGACAGGCAAAAGGAGTCCCATGATTTATTAATAGGCATATATACTTTCTAAATGAAAACTAGTTTCATAAAAAGAGTCATTTTAAAGCATATCATAAATTCACATTTGGGTTAGTATCAAAGTTCACTGGAGGAAGCTCTCACACTACTTTTTCCTAGTGCTGCTAAAATAAGATAACAAGCAGCAGTCCAACAAGTCCAATAAGGACCTGTAAATTCAACAACCAGTGAGTTCACATGCTGCATATACAAAACAGGAACACAAGCCTTTACCGGTAAAAGCACAATGTCCCATCAAAGATATATCTTAATCTTCACATGTTTTAATTTAGATTTATCTCTTTTTTTTATTCTTTTTTATTTTTTATTTTTTTGGTACCGGGTTTAAACTCACAATCTCATGGCTACCAGGCAGGTGCTTACACCACTGAGCTAAATCCCTGGCCCTAGTTTTTGAGACAAGGTCTCACTATGCAGTTCAGGCTGGCCTTGAACTCACTATGATCCTCCTGCCTCGGCCTCTCGAGTGCTAGGATTAAAGGTGTATGCCACCACACCCGGCTTAAATTTATCATCATTTTAACAAAAAACAATTTTTATAACATGACAAGGCATAAAATTCAAGGCATAAGCAATTGACGAACATGGTTGACAATTTTTGTTTTCCTAAATGAGTCATAATTCACAGCCCATGAAAAAAAAGCAAACTCTTAGATTCTTTCAATTATCTTGGGGGGGGCTCCAAATTATATCAGACCTTCAGATTATATATGCAAAATATTATAACTCCCAATTTAAATGCCAGATAAGCCAAGATCATGTTCCCCAAAATTGAAGAATGAATTCTAAAACACAACAGAGGTTAACAGTAGGAAATTTTATTGAGAAAAACAACTCCTGAGAGACAGGAGGAAACCTAACTCCGTTGCTGAAGACCCTACTTTCCAGAGAAAGTTTTATAGAGCAAAATCATGAAATGGGTACAATGTGTGGCAAAATTATGATCCACCAATAAGGTTACAGGTATAGCCTCCTAGGTAATGTTGAGCCAATGGGAAAGCAAATCACATAGTAAGTGTACAACAAAAATATGGACAGTATAAGACATTGAGATCAGGTATGAGATTCCAAAGGATATTACTATGAAAATTTGAAGAAAAGCCATCCTTGTTAGAAACAGCAAAGAACTTAGATAAATTTGTTCAAATCTCAGTAACTTTGGAAGGCAAAATTATGGAAAGAACAAAGAACTGTTCAGGGACAGATGGGTCTGAGGGTCTTGGTCACCAACCTAGGTGACTGGGGTCTATTTAGACTTTAGTGGACAAGGTATTACCACTTATTCCCTGGGAAGACATGTAGGCCTGGTTGTTCCATCTTTACCTTGAGACTTGATGTCCTACAAATGCACCTCTAACCACAGTTGTAATGTGTTTTCATCTCTTATAGTGACTCTCTGGAGGGTCCACCCCTGTCTGCCAGCTTATAATATTTCTACCTAACTTAGCTGTTTATAATAATACCAAGTATACCATTGAGAATTCTTTGCTTGCCATACAAAAGAACTGAACTATACCTGCTCATTACATGGCAACAGAAATATGGACAGTATACGACATTGAGATTAGGTATGGGATTCCAAAGGATATTACTATGAAAATTTGAAGAAACGCCATCCTTGTTAGAAACAGCAAAGAACTTAGATAAATTTGTTCAAATCTCAGTAACTTTGGAAGGCAAAATTATGAGCAATGAACTAGAATTTTGTGGAGAAAATCTCTAAGCAAAATTTTGAAGGAACCGCATGTCTTCTTGATACTATTTATAGTAAAATGCGAGAAGACAAAAATTAACTAAAGATCTGACTGAATGAAAAGGGAAGCAGAATGTAAAAATTTGGGAAATTTTTATTCTATTTGCACCACAAAGAATAAAAATATGAGCTTAAGAAAGAAAATCAGGGATATAACCAGGCTATCATTTGATAAAAAAATTAGTATGAACAGAAGAAAGCTATTGCTCCTTGTTAAGATAATGGAAGAATAATGAAGTTGTAACATTGGAGATCTTTGAGGCTACTCCTCCCATTACCACCCCAGGTTGAAGAATAATGAAGTTGTAACATTGGAGATCTTTCAGGCTACTCCTCCCATGACCACCCCAGGTTAAGCGCAAATGGTTTCAAATGAGAAGCTCAGGACATTCATGGAACTTGTGAATTAAATGCAAATGACCATTGCAAGACTGCTTCCACAAAATTCCAGTGCACCCTAGCCATGGCTCAAATGGCACCAGTGCAACTTAGAGTGCTTTTCAAGCCAACCTGCAATTGCAGGCAGGAAGCATTGGCATTCTCCACATATTGCCAACCCTCCAACTATTGAGAACCCATAAGCTGTTGGTTGACTACTCTATCTATATTTTGAAGGTTTACATGGAGAGTACAAAGGCCATGGACTAAATTGCCATAGCTATAGGCCCACCACATGGAGAACCCTTGACATCAGTGTGAAGTAGAGCCATGAAGCCAGAGTCAGCTCATAAAGTCCTTCCTAGGGAAATATTTAATTGTGCAATGATTGTATAGATTGTGACTTCACCCTTAGAAAGCTGGGCACATGAAACTCTAATACATGACACACCTGGTTTTGGGCTGAAAGCCCAATGAAGGTTTGGAGTAGGGCCACCCTGAGCATTGGAAATCCAATCCCCGCCCCAGTGTCCAGAAAGTAAGACATGGAGTCAAAGATGATTATTCTTAAGCCATTATGATTTGATGTTTCCCTGTTGGGTTTTATAATTAATTAGGACTATTGTTCATTTTATTTTGTCTACTTTTTCCCTTTAGAATATGAATAACTGCTCTTTGTCATAATATTTTTTGTGTGTGTACCAGGGATTAAACCCAGGGCCACCACACTGAACTACATTCCACTCCTTTTATATTTTTTGGTGGGGAGTCCACTAAGTCACTAAATATGATGGATTGATAACCAGTGTTAAACTTGTAATACCTGCTGAACTGAATCAACATGTTGCTGAGCATGGATGATCCACTGGAGGGTCGAACAACAGTTTGTCAAGATAAAAGTAGAACTGGAGAGGAAGATTTTAGTGTTGTTGTTTACTGTGGTTTGTTCTCCTGTGCAATGGGTTCTCCTGGAGGAGCTTGTCGAACTTCTTTCCTGATACAAACTTGGCTATTTTCATCAGAGGTGGAGCTCGGGACCTTGTTGTTGCTGAGAATGACTGCAGTTCACTTTGGGGGAGCTGTGATCCTTACATTGAGCATTGCTTCCCAACTCCAGAGGGAAAGATGGTGTGCTACTCAATCTCCAGGGAAAAATTATGCTGACTTCCTGATATGAACTCGGCTGTTCTCATCATCAGAGGAGGCTGGGACCTGTTGTCATTGAGGATGGCTGTGGTGCTTTTGGGGGGGGCTCTGGTCCTTACTTTGAGCCTCACTAGTTCCAGTGCAGGTGTCTCAGGCTGCTGGCACAGGTCCTTCATCCCACTGGCACAGACTTTCTAGCTTCCACCACTGACCTTTGGGGTCTTCCAAGTGAAGATCCATGGAAAGACTTGCATGAGTCATTGTCATGGCCTCTAGGCCTCCAGTTGGACTCATGAGGGGCATTATCATGGGTTCTAGGTCTTCAGTTGGACTCATGCAGGACATTGCTGTGGGATCCAGGCCTTCAGGGGATTCTCTAGGTCTTTAGTGTGTGGACAGATTTCCTGTACTTTCTTTATATTTGACTCCTTGGGTGACCATTATAAATAATGCAGAAGCATAGCACCGAAACAGAAGGCATCAGGGCCCAAACATAGTACCTCAAATCATGCATTCACGACTCACCCAGACATGGCCTGGAGAGTGCTTCACAAATCCTGTGGGTGCTTTTCTTAATCCAGTCAAATTGACATATCATAATTAGTAGTCACATTAGGAACTCACATTAATAATCTTCTTCCTGTTCCACCTCCTATGTAATCTTGAGAAATAAATAAATACTTAAATATGAAGCCAAAATATCAATGCTATTCCCAACAGAGGCCAAATTAAAAAATATGACTTCAATCTTAGCCAAAGAAATTTGGTCCTCTGACTAGCAGAATTTAATCCTTGAGTAAAAAATCAGGCTCTCTTCCTGAAGAAGAGAGTGAATGGTGATTAACAAAAAATACCTGTCTTTTTCCCAAATTTGCTAGTCAGAATTCACATTGTTGGGGCAGAGTAAATGAAAGAGACAACAGTAGCTCAGAACTAAAACTAACAGGCTTCCTTCCTTCCTTTATTAGAAGATCACAGAAGCATTTTCACTACCCTTGAGCAATCACCTCTGTTCAGTCCTTTCTCCCTTCAAGCAATCAACTTTTCAACTACTTGAGATTTTGTCCAGACCTAACTAACAACATAACCAGCATAGGATGTTTCTGGTGTTTACCTAGAAAGCACCAGAAACGCTCTTGTACTGGGAATCATTCAGGTAGAAAAAGCTGATGTTAAAATATCCCTTGGTTCTTACTATTAGTAAATCCCAAAAGACAGTAAGTGGTTTGAGATGTGGTGATTATTTTAAAAATAATGTGAGAGAAATTTGGAAACCATGTGGAGCCAGATATTGAAGACAAGTGATTGAGCATTAACAGAGGATGAAAACTTTTTTTAAAAAGTATATTCACATAGTCTTCAGAAAAAAATTTAAGCATGAAGTTTATGTGTATGAACATATAAATTATTTATTTTATTTTTATAATAATTCAGAGCTGACAGTTGAGTCATCAGAATTTCTCTGAGACCCTAATTTGTAGCCTATTTAACCTAACCTATTTGTGAATGGGATTATTTTACAAATAATTAAATAGGTAAAATTGTAACTTGAAGCCGAGCATGGTGGCGCACGCTTTTAATCCCAGCACTCCGGAGGCTGAGGTAGGAGGAGCGTTGTGAGTTCAAGGCCAGCTCGGGCTACAACGCAAGTGCAAGGCCAGCCTGAACTACATAGTGTGACCTTGCCTCAAAAAACTAGGGCTGGGAGTTTGGCTCAGCAGCGTAAGTACCTGCCTGGCAGGTGCAAGGTTGTGAGTTCAATCCCCGGTGCCACAAAAATAAACAAATAAATAAAAAATAAAATTGTAACTTGGTAGATGTATTTACAACAAATAATAAGCCAATATTATGAAGCTATATTAATTAAAGCACTATAGTCCTCAGGACACTACAAAGGATATTGAGGGATATTCTAGACAGAGACAAAAATGACCACAATTCCAAGTACAAAAACAGAGAGAGAACACTAAGCTGGGCAAACAATTAAACAGAGGGGAAAAGCAAGGAACCAACTGTGGGAAAATAACATGACAAAGATAAGTCAGTACAAATCACTTGTAAACATCAGTATAAATGGCTTCAATTCACCAATCAAAAACAATGTATTGGCAGAATAGGTCAAGAAACAAGATCCAACAATATTCTGCATACAAGAAACACATCTAGATAAAAAAGAAACTCATAGACTGAGTAAAAGATGGTTAAAAAAAAAAGACAAAGAATGGAAAACAATACTTCATGAAAAAGAAACCCAGAAAAAGGCAAGGGCAAGCTATTTTGTTTGTGAATAATGGAAACTTCTAACCAAAAATGATCAAAAGAGATAAATAAGGTCACTACATACTTGTTAGGGGAAAAATTCAACTGCAAGAGATAACAATCATAAATATATATGCACCAAATATTAGAGTACCAAGTTACATAAGATAAATACTAATAGACAAGAAAAATCAAATAAGCAATAGCACTATTGTAATGGGGGAACTTAATACCCTATTGTCACACAGAGATAGATCAACTAGACAAAAATCCAGCAAAAAAATAAATAACAGAATTGAATCAAACATGCGAACAAAAGGACTTAAAAAATTGTTTCAGAATATTCCACTAAACAACATCAAAATACACATTCTACTCTGCTGCACATGGAAATTCTCTAAAATAGACCATGTACTAGCTTATAAAACATGCTTAAGTAAATGCAAAGGTATTGAAATTATCCTATGCATATTATCTGACCATAGTGCACTGAAATTGGAAATTAATGGCAAAAGAAATTGTAAAAACTACATAAATACATGGAAATTAAATAACACCCTCCTGAGCAACAAATGGGTCACAGACGAAATTAAAGAAGAGATTAAACAATATATATAATCAAATGAAAATGCAGCTATAACATACTAGAACCTGTGGGACACAATGAAAACAGTCCTACGAGGGAAATATATAGCAGTAAATTTTCACATGAGGAAAACAGAACAGGCACAAATAAACAACCTAATACTGTACTTCAAGTTTCTAGAAAAAGAGCAACTCAAGACTAAAGCTCATAGAAGGGGTAAAATCATAAAGATCAGAGCAGAAATTAATACAACTGAGACTAAGAAAATAATACAAAGCATTAATCATTCAAAGAGATGGCTCTCTGAAAGACTAAACGAAATGGATAAACCTTTAATGAACATAACAAAAAAAATGAAAGAAAAAACTCAAATTCATGCAATGAGCAATGAAAAGGGTGAAATGACTACAGATCCTGTGGAAATTCTGAAGATCATCAATACCTACTTCAAAAAATCTTCACTCATATAGGATGGAAAACAGAAGAAATGCATTTTTCTAGAAATTTATACATTACCAAAACTGAATCAAAAAGATATAAAAATTTTGGATAACCCAATATGTTTCTGAAATTGAAAACATAATTAAGTGCTTGCCAACAAAGAAAGGTTCAAGTCCTGATAGAATCACAGCCGAATTCTACATGAAATTTAGAGAAGATTTAATGCCAATACTCCCCAAACACTTTAATGAAGTTGAAAGGGAAGCAATTCTCCCTAACTCATTTCTAGAGGCAAATATTACCCTGATACCAAACCAGAGAAAGACCAACCAAAAAGAACTACATGCCAAAGTCCCTATGAACACTGATACAAAAATCCTCACTAAAATAGGGGCAAACAGAATACAGCAAATCATCAAGAAGATTATAAACCATGACCAAGGGGAATTCATCCCAGGAATGCAGGAATGGTTCAACATACACAAATCAATAAATGTAATACACCACATCATCAGAGACAAGGACAAAGACCACATGATCATCTCAATAGATGTAGAAAAACTTTTGACAACACTCATTCATGATAAACACTCTACAGAAAATCAGAATAGATGGTCTCTAAATCCACCTGATAAAGTCATCTATAACAAACTAACAGCTAACATCATACTAAATGGACAAAAACTGTAAGCTTTCACTCTAAAATCAGGAGGAAGAAAAGGATGTTTACTATCACCACTCCTATTCAATATAGTTCTGGAAATGTTAGGCACAAAATTAGACAAGAGAGAGAAATAAAAGTAAAAAGAATAGGAAAGAAAGAGTTAAATTATTATTTGCAGATGACATAATAATCTATATACAAGACCCCAAAACTCTACCAAAAGATTAGTAGAGTTAATAAGCAAATTCATCAGCATAGCTGAAAACAGAGTAAACACTCAAAAATGCAAACAACAAACTCACTGAGAGAAAAATTAGTGAAATAGCACCTTGCATAACAGCATCCAAGAAAATGAAATATTTACAAATCATTCCAACACAGAAAGTAAAAGAGCTACATACTGAAAATTACCATACTCTGAAAAAAGAGACTGAATAGGATTTCAGAAAATGGAAAGTTATCCCTTGTTCATCGATAGGAAGAACCAACATTAGGAAAATGGCCATACTTTCAAAACTGTTATACAGACTTAATGCTATTCTGATCAAATTATCATTAGCTTACCTCGCAGATCTTGAGAAAACATTCCTAAAATTCATTTGGAAGCAGAAGAGACTTGTAATAGCAAAGGCAATCCTGGACAACAAAAACAAGGCAGCAAGCATTACAATCCAAGACTTGAAATTATGCTACAAAGCTACTGTAATAAAATCAGCATGATAATTGTCAAAAAACAGACCTGAAGAACAGTGGAGTAGAGTAGAAGAAACAGATACAACTACAAACACACTCAGCCACCTTATCTTTGACAAAGGCACCAAACATGCTCACTGGAAGAAAGATTGCCTCTTTAATAAATGGTGTTGGAAAGATTGGTTTTCCACATGCCAAAAACAAAAACTAGACCCATGTCTATCACCATACACTAAACTAAAGTCAAAATGGGTCAAAGATCTAAATATGAAAGCATAAACACTAAACATAATGGAAGACAAATTAGGTAGAAATCCTGATGACATAGGAGTAGGCAGAAAGTTCATGAACAAAATGCAAACTACATGGGAAGTGCTTTGCAAACAATCAACAACTGGAATCTCATCTTATTAAAAAGTTTTTGCACATCAAAATAAATCAACAAAAAATTGAAAAGAAAACTCACATAATGGGAAAAAGTTTTAGCCAACCATCCCTGAGACACTTATAGCTAGAACACATAAAGAATTGAAAGTCAGGTCCTCCAAATTCAAATGGGCAACTGAGATGAACACACACTTCTCAGATGAAGAAATATAAATACCAATTAGATACATGCAAAAACATTCAACATCACTGGTCATTCAAGAAATGCAAATTAAAACAACACAATTCCATCTCACTCCAGAAAGAATGGCTGTCTTCAAGAAATTTACCAATAACAAATGCTGGCAGGGCTGTGGGGGAAAATGAACACTTCTCCACTGTTTGTGGGAGTAGAGACTATGACCACTGTGGAAATCAGTGTGGAGATTCCTCAAAAGACTAGGATTGGAGGTCCCATTCAATCCACCTATTCCCCTTCTAGGTATTTTCCCAAAAGAACTGAAAACATCACACCACTGATTATATGTGTACCCATGTTTATAGCAGCACAATTTGTAATAGCTAAATCTTGAAAACTACCCAAATGCCCATCAACCATTGAATGGATAAAAAAGATGTATTTTTATACAATAGAGTACTACTCAGTTATAAAGAAGGATAAACTCAAGGCTTCTATATGTAAATGGATGCAACTTGAGACCATATTCATAAGTGAAATAAATCAAACTCTCATGTGTACATCTTGTATTGTTTCCCTAGTATAAGAAACTGAAAGAGTAAATAAGGTCCAATAGATATGATGAAAGGGAAAAAAAAAGAAACTACTCAGAAGGAAAGAACAACTGGGATAGGGGAAAGAAGAATAGAAAGATGGGACAAGATTCTAGATAGATAGATAGATAGATAGATACATAGATACATAGATACATAGATACATAGATACATAGATACATAGATAGATGTGTGTATATATATATAGTAGATAATTATACTACTAATCCCTGTTAGTTCATCAAAAAGTACAGTTTGTACTTTCATTGTTTGACCAATTTTTCATGCCTATACCTTGTAATTTGAGCAACTACTTTGAAGATAACAATACACAATATATTAACCACTGTTAGTCTCCTATTACTTTGTTTTGAAATTCTGTATCAGTTTTTATTCTTTTTTGTTAAAAAAATTTATTATACACAGAAAATAAGGGATGTTGCACTTATAAAACCAAATTTTAAAAATAAATATCACTTTTTGGCTAAAAAATCTGGATGAAAGTACATCATAAACTTTGGTGACATATTTACTCTTAATGACCAAATTAAATTAACTTGCTATTAAGCCATGTGAAATGAAAGCATTTGAGCTAATGTCATGAGTGTCCATTTCTCTAACCCTATTTAAATAGAACTTTTAGAGGATAAGTTTTACCTAAAAGTTAAGACACAGAAACATACATACTAACCTAAATCACACAATATTTGTGTTATCAAAATTTAAGGTCTGTATTTATAAGTTTTATGTAAACCTTCAGTCTAGCAATTTCTACCCTCCAGTGCTTTGAGTTCGATTGGCCTCACATATTTGTATAACCATTTTTTAAATGAAATCTCTGACAGAGTCAGAAGTCTACAAGGTCAAAAAATAAAACTTCAGGACTGGCGAGGACTCCAGGAAGAGAAAGATGGGCCTCTTGAGAGCCCGCCATGTTGGGTCAGCGAGGCACCAACCAGAAGAAAACTATCCTGCCTTCCTGATGAGTGTGCAACCAGTGTAGACTCCAGGAAGAGAAACGTGCCTCTCCTACACCTACCGGCGCTTGGACTAAGAATCAAGGACCTCCCCCACCCCTCAAGCAACCTGCTGGTTCAGAGGACTGGCTAAGTTGATAGTAACTAAGGTACATAAAGCAACTAAACGCTTGTATTGTTTGGTTGGTTTTGCAGGCCTGGGGCTGGCAGTCTGAGCATCTCTTGGGACGATGACAATGTGCAGAGTAGCAAATATGGGGGATTCTCTTCTGTCTTATCTTTAAGGCCCAATATTGTTCTCATTGTTTTGCTTTATTCTGATTAAATTTTTTTTGCTTTATTTCATATTCTGTTTTTATTGGCTTTATTGTGTTTTGTTTTTGGTTTGATTTTATTATACCTGATGGAATGGTCAACTATTCTGAAAATAACAAGATATACTATAGTAACTAGTGTTTCCATAGTATCTTTCTTTGAAGTTCTGTACCAGTTCTACTGCTTTGTTCTGATTGACTTTGTTCTGTTATGTTTTGTTGGATTTTATTATCTTTAAAATAAAAATAAAATAAAACTTCAAAGTGAAATTGATATTGATATGAGCTCAAAAAAATTTTAATAAAGCAGTTGCAGTTACTTAAATCAGTTATTATAACACATTAACAGGCAGAGAAACAGATACGCAAACATAGAATGAATAAAACAATTGCACTAAATTAAAGTGCTGTTTTAAATGCATTGGCCATTTCATTATAATAATTTTTTCATAGTTTTAGGTTTATAACTACAAATTGACTAATTAGAATTTCCTTAGGTGTTACCCTTTTTCTTTCTGTAAGTCATAACAGTGCTTTATTTAATACTCCAAGCTACTCTGAGTATTTTTCTCTACTTAACAATATTGAGTTATAACCAGTAAAGGTCAGAAGAGGGCAGGAGAGAAAGGCTGTAGATTGCTAGATGGGACCTTGGCTTACCATCCCTCCTTATGTAAAACTAAATTTGAGGCCTTGTCCTTTTACTCCTTAACTTACATTTTGAGAAAAATCAACATTATAAAATCCTTCATCTTAACTTGTTCCCAAGTTCATAAAATATAACTTAAAATTGACATTTTGGGGCAGACATTGTTACCCATAATCATTTAAGATAAACTTCATGCCTTTAAGATCTTCCTTATGTACTCCTGAAAAGAGGCACAGAGAGAAAAAAAGAGTAAAGATAGAACCCCAGTGTCAGATTTCCCATATAGAAGCCCTCCTTATTACTATAGAGTCAGCGCTTCCCAGGAAGACAGCTGCGCTGTTACCTTAGGATCAGAGTCTCCTGGCACCGGCAGCTCTGCCTTACCTTCAGTGATGCCTAACCCAACGAACGCTGCTAGGCATACAGAAATTTGTTGCTCATGTCCATAACGAACACTCTTGGTCTGTGTAACTGCGTGACTATGTAACCATGGTAAATGAAGTCTTCATGAATAGACTAAGAAAGTCACAAAAGGAGTTGAAAACAACAGCTGGGCTTTAGTCAAAAATTCATCCCAAAGATCTTTATCTCTAGGGATATGTAACGTGTGCGAGGAACTCATGGAGGGTGTAAGAAGTCTGGAAATGTCACTTTATAGCTACAAATCACATACCATTTTAGATAGGGATATAGCATCAATCCAAAATTATCATAAGAATATCAGAACCTCATAATGCGATGAGAGGGAGCAAGCTATTATTAAAGAAGTGGCCTCACAAGGCCCCAAGGGGGGGGGGAAATGTCTGTAAGGCAGGGCTGGACAGGCCACCCAAGGACCCAAGAACTCAACAAGGTCACACAGACAACTGAGAATAGCAGAAATGCAGCTTTCCTGAGGATCTATGAACATATTTTAGCAGTGATAAAGCAAAGAGGCCATGCACTGCCCCTCTTCCATATGGTGGGTAGGTAGAGTCAGGGAGTCCCTTCTTCTCCATCCAAGTGTTGGTGTCATACTTATCCACAGAACCAGGAGAAGACTTCTTGAGGTCCTCCAGCCCCACCTACCTCTCCCCCATGCTCCAGTTCCCTGCCTTTCCCAGTAACTAATGTTA
This sequence comes from Dasyprocta punctata, assembly GCA_004363535.1. Lineage (NCBI taxonomy): Eukaryota > Metazoa > Chordata > Mammalia > Rodentia > Dasyproctidae > Dasyprocta > Dasyprocta punctata. The sequence goes on along the minus strand of RJWM01026107.1, from coordinate 2,269 downwards.
GAAAATGTTACAATATTTGACAGGTGAAAGCCTCAGAGTGGGAAAAGAGAAGGGTCAACAAGAGGCTTTTTTTTTTAAGGAAGAGAAGAGAAAAAAAAGGCAGAGAGGGAAAGAAGGAAAAAGAAAGAAAGAAAGAAAGAAGGAAGGAAAGGAGGGAGGGAGGGAAGGAAGAAAGGAAGAGAGGGAGGCAGAGAGGGAGGGAGGGAGGGAGGGAGGGAAGGAGGGAAACAAAAAACTAGTGAACTCTTTTTCAGTTTGATTCCATAGATTTGACCAGGTCCTGAGGATAAAGTCAGTTATCACTTAAATGACTGATGGAATCTACATAGTGTGGGAAATGTTACAAGTCATTCAGAAAGGTGGACCACTGGATGTGTGCTCTTCAGTTTTGAGAGAGAGAGAGAGAGAGAGAGAGAGAGAGAGAATTATAAGAGCAGTTTAGAGGATCCCCTTTTGTCTGAAGTTTTTTGTAACTCAGAGGTATGTAGGATTTAAGGAGATTGCTTCTTTGAGTGTCACCCCAAAGATTGGTCCTCTTTACAGGGTCTCAGGACTAAGTTTCCCATGCCAGTTGCAAAAGAAATATTGCTCAAGACCCAGGGTGTGTTTGCCCTCATAAGTATCTTATTGGTGAGCAAATTTTAGTTCCACCTGATCCAGAAACTGTGTACATTGGCCTAAGGGAGTATCTAATGAGCCAGCTACACATCATAGAGAACACCACCTAATACCTCTTCCCATTTCTTATTAGAGAGAGTCAGTCCCTATTGTCTTTGATGCTTTTTATTTTTAATATATGCACCCATTCTCTAGGAACTTGGAAGCCTCTAACTGCTAAAAAGGTAAAAACTTAAGGCTGCAAATGTTTACAGAGAGACACAGAGAAAAGGGGAGAAAAAGAAGTAAGATATATTGTAGAGGGCAAAGAGTTAGGGGAAGAAAAGCAAAAGTCTTAGCCTGTACTTATATTATCTGGGATTCAATGTCTCTTTTTCCTCCCTCCACTGTCTTCCATATCACTTGCAATAAAATGGATGGATTTGGCTATCATATAAAAGGGCATACGCCAGACTTAAAAAGACAAACATAACATGTTTTTCCTCATATGTGGAACCTAGGGGAGTAAATGACAAGAAAGTAGAGATTATTAGGTAAAAGGAAGGTGATCCAGAAGAGGGAATGGAGGATGTAAGGAATGATAATTGGAGAATGCATGCAATCAAGCTATGTTACATTTATGTGTAAAAATGCCACAATGTAACCAAATATTTCATAAAATATATATGCATTAATAAGTAATGTGAAGTGTAAACCTACAAACATGGACCAGTTATGACAGATTTGTAGTGATGGAGGAAAATGCATTCATAAATCTGATCACAGGTTGTATGGCACTGTCTCTGCTACAGCACAGCTTCAAGAGTAAAGGTCGCTTGCAAACTTTGAGTAACATTACTTATTTGCTTCAATAACAGTGTTTTTGCAGAGAATCTGCTACCTAAAGATAATCTATATATAACTTTGTATACTATCATATAACAGTGAAAAATAAAAATTTAAGACTTGAATTTAGACTTGAATTCCACTTCTACATCTCTGCTCACTTCAAATGGGTGGTGCTATTAGCTCCAAGATTTTTCTAATATCTAATAAATTATGAATAAAATGACAATAAAAAACAAACAATTTTATATTATTTTGACGACATTTGGTTTATTTTTTATGTTTTATTTTTTATTTAAGCGAAGAAAAACAAAACTAAACTAAAAAAAGAGATGACATATATAGCAAAAACAATAAGCAAAACAGACAAACGACTAGAGTAAATACCCAACACTGCAGTTTTACAAAACCAGAAGATAGAAGCTTGACAATGGTTGCAATATTGCGCATCGTTATCTTTAAAATGGTTTCTTACATTAACAGATATAGACATGCAAGATTGGTCTAATCATATGAGTATTAATTGTTCTTTCTCAATAACGAATACATTCAGCAGTGTTCTTTTTAGTTGTCTTACATATACATATATACAGATTTATATCTTTTCCTCTTCCCTTTTCTCTTTCCGCCTATTCCCTTCCCGATTATCTTTGCTCTTTGAGCTGTTTTTTACACTTACGTAGTATTTATTATAGATTTTGAATCATATATACTTTTCCATTTCTTACACTAGGGAGACAATACGGTATTTACACATGTGGGTTTGATTTATCTCGCTTATGAGTATGGTCTCAAGTTGTGACCATTTACTTATAAAAGTCTCAAT
>RJWM01026106.1:12890-28606 GCA_004363535.1 Dasyprocta punctata | reverse complement strand
CCACCTTCTGATCAGGTAGGTGGCCACAGATGCATGAATCATGACCTGGGCTTTGTTCAGCTCCTCCAAATCTTACCAATCCACAGATTCAAGAGAAATTATATACTGTTATTTTAAGTCACTAAATTGTGGAGTGAATTGTGTCACAATAAAGCAAAGTGATACAGAATTTAGCGATGGATTTGAGTTCTACTATAATTAAACTTGGAAAATGTACCCGTGGCTTTGGGTTGGAGCATCTGGCAGATGCTTGAATGGCGATGAGGAAACTGTCAAAGGTGCCCGTCCGTCTCCCGCACTGGAGAAGCCACTCACCTGCCGCAGCCAAGAGGACACAAAATGACTGAGGCACTTCAGATTTGAGCAACAAGATGTCCCGGCAGAATGCTGGAAGTGCTGACTGGCTCTTCTCGGCTATATTTGATATACTTCTAGAAGAAGGAGATGTTTAAAAGGATAAACTACACAATTTGCAAGCAGAACCCAGAGAAAAGATAGAAGGTTTGTGATTTTCTGGGGGAGAACATAAAACTGTTCTCAACTGTAGTCCCATTGGGGAGCAAAACATCTGCAGAAAACACAATTTGGGAACACAGACACCATGACACATGTGGCTGTGAGAACTTTGATCAAGCCCTGTGAGGGCATGGAGGCAGGACCCGGGAGACCTTCCCCGCTACCCACAAGAGCTTACAAGGGCAGGGACTGTGTGGCTTATAATGCGGGGAGTAGAGTCGAGTTCCATTCAAGGAAATCCACAAGGCTGTAAATTCCAGTGGACTGGCAATGTCTCTGTGAGCCTATGCCAAAAAAAATAAAGAAAGAAAGCAAGAAAGCAAGAAAGCAAGAAAGAAAGAAAGAAAGGGAGAGACTGGAGAGGAGCGTCTCGAACTCGTAAAAGACCTTCGTGCCCTCAATTTTCTGCTGGCAAGAAATAGGAGTGTTTTTCAGGGTTCTGTTCTGACGAGGTGGAAGGACAGTGGAAGAGAAGCCACCGTGCCAGCGTGCAGGGGTGAGAGTGACGGAGGACCGGGACTGGGCGAGGTGGGAGATAGTGACCAGTGAGTTTGGGGCAGTGTGCTACGCAACAAGAACAAACCAACACAGACGCATGGGAGATGAAACATCTCCAGTCTTGTGATGAGAAGTCCCTTTCAAACTATGAGACAAACTTGAAGGACATTCCCTTTTGAAGGTCATACCCTAGTTAAGTGATTCATCTTTTTAATGATATCCATACAATCTCAGCCAGATGGACATTTATAAATTTATGAACAGATGAATAGCAGAGAGACTACCACCAGAATGAGAAATTAACACGTCAACATCTGAATCATTGAGAACAGCTTTGGTCAGAGACGCGATTCTTCTGTCACAACCCTCCTCACTGCAGATTCATGCCCAAGGAGACCATCTATTAGTCAGGCAGATATCCACTTTAATTCCACTTCATAATTAGATAATGACTTCATAAAAAATCACACTTTGATGAGTGGGGGACTCTCAGTGGGATTGGAGAATATAAATGTAATCTGTGAGACATAAGAAGGGGAGACTGACAGGATTTAGGCTGAGGCTGTGGGTGGAGGACATGAGGACAAACCTCAGATGTGACCCAACACATTCATTAATTTGCTTTAAAACTTCAATGGAACTAGGGATTTAGCTCAGTAGTACAAGCGTCTGCCTGCTAAGTGTGAGGTTGTGAGTTCAATCCCCAATACCAAAAAATAAAAAAATAAAATAAAAAAATAAAACTCCAATGGCTCCATACCAACTTAGGTGATGTCCCTATGGAGGCCCATGAAGGTCCAAGGGATTAGAGATCATCATCACCACCACAAAAGTTAATGTGTATTGAATATATTTTTTTTTATCCCAGAGAGTATATTAATTTGCTTTCATTAATTTTCTAGTTTATTCTTTATGACACTTCTGGAAAATACAGTCTTATCCTCAGTTTACGATAAGAAACTCAAACCACGCCTGCCCAGCCTTGCTCAGGTTGGTCAGCTCGCTACGGCACAGGGGAGCCAGGGCTAAGCTGCGGTCTCCCAAGCTGTCGTTCCTAAGTCCTTGTGCAGTCAGCCTCTGTACTTGGGAACGTGTTAGCTCCTTCTTGAACTAAGCTTTGTCATGACTGATGCAGTACGTATTTGCTGAGTGAATCCATGAATGATAAACAGTAAATGAATAACAGAATTAAGAGAAAGAACAAATGAGTAGGAGACTGAATAGTAACTATGGCAGAGCCAAGAAAACTGATGTAAGAATGCGAAGAAGCCGTATGAAGACTTTGGGCATGTGCTAATGAAAAAAAATGACGATTCCTCTTTATACTCAGGAAGAAGTTAGCAAGGTGAAATTGAGGAAAGAAAGCACATGCAAATCACTGTTGGCAGCCTCAGTACAAACGAGAGGAGATTCTTGGCACAGGTAATAATTAGTGCTGCATACCTAAAGTCAGAGGGAAAGATGGTGATCAAACTAAGGAAGGACTCTAGAAATTTGTTGCTGAGAATATTGTTCCACCGGGTTGTGGTCAGATGTGCGGAAGCTGAGACACTCTCTTCCCAGCTGTGGGGATTCCATATTCATTGACTGTCATTAGCAAGAACACATGAGAATCCGCTGATTGCGTCCTCACTCACTGGACCAGGCCCTGCTGCTGTGTTCTATGATGCCCCCCTTATAGCAAGGCCCAGGGGGAGGACGTCAGTTTCCTGATGAGCTTGGCTGAGATGAAGATCGTCCCACTAGAAAATGGGAGAAAGGTTCAAACGTAGATCAGACATTGAAACTCTTTCCCGATTTCCTACATCAGGAGAACAGAGCTGCCAGACAGCGACCAAAGGAGAGAATTTCCCCTCTTGCCTTCGACTGACAATGTTGAGAAAGAAACTTCTCTCCCTCTAACTATTTCCAAGGAGAGAAAAAAAGAGGGATACACGTGAAGGATCATTATGGTTGTGTTTTCCTACCAGGCTCAGCTGAAGGATCAAACCAATTATTTATTGGTCCCTTCACTCAAGTACAGTACTTAAAAAGAAAGAGACACAGCTGACTTTGATTCCAGCACCACACGTCGGGAAGACAAGGTGAGAGAGAAACAGAACAGCAGTGGGTTCTGTTTTCCTGCTCAGCGTCTGTGCTTTGCTATCCTCAGTCACTACCCTGACCACATATTTTGCCCAGGTCAAACCATAGGGATTAACTAAGAATTTGGTTGTCCCTGCTATAATTCTCTGGGCGGTGCAAAAGGGTATTGTTCAGGAGATGGACACCAAGTCACAGACAGGGTTTGAGTGGAAACTTGGAGTCCTTCCTGGACCCACAGTTACATACCCTGGTGTTTATGGAAGGATTCCTCCATTCCTAATAGGCACTGGGGAAGAGTCAGGAATCCTGTGATGAGCAGCCTGTGGAGACACGGTTTGCTTGTTGTCCAGTAAGCTGTTAGTCTGGCTATTTCTTGGAATGTCAAGATAGATCTTGCTGAACATAAGTGTTCATTTCTCAAAAGTGTTTAATGTGTTTACTTTTCAAAGTCTTATAAGCAAGATACTCCTACCAATGTTCAAGTCACTTCTGACTTTCAGTTTTCTTCAGTTGTCTTTTAAGGACATGCATTATCTTCCCCTGCGACATGATGGTTTGTTAGTGATGCTCCAACTATAAAATAAAACTGAGAAGAGCGTGTGGGACATAGGGAGCCGTTAGATATAACAGGATAGGGCCAGTGATAGGAGGCAGACTCCCCTATGCTGAAGACAGGCCCGCAGAGCAAAGCAGACGCGCGGCAGCGAGGTGAACCTCCAGGCGGATGGCCACAGCGTCGCTCACGTCGGGCGGGCAGGACTGGGAGGTGGCGATGCGTATCCAGACACAGCGCCAACACCCAAGGAAGCCTGGCCTCAGCAGGCCTGGGCTTTAGGATCAGACACAGGAAGGCATCCGGACATAGGAAAGGATCTGTTGGTGACAGGCTCGCAGCACAGGGACCCAGTTCTGCCTTGGTGAGCTCTCTTGTAGGGAATGTGATGAATGAATAGCAGTCATGAAAGAAAATGATGGAGAGCAAAGGCAAAGAACAACTTGCCCAAAGCCCCAGAGGCAAGAAAAATCATGATTCTCTCCAGCGACTGATGAAGCTCTGCATTGCGCACAGGAGAAGAGAGGGCGAGAGGAAGAGGTGAACGGTGTTCCAGAGAAGTGAGCAGAGGCCCGGTTATGCCCATGCAGGCTCACGGAGGCCAGGTTCGGGCGTCTGGACTCAAGGAAAGGCGAGGAAGAGATTTAAAGCCGTGAGTAGCATAACCACTTGTGCATTTTGGGAAAATCCTCTGGTTTCTGTGTGGAAAGATGGGACAGCTGGTTAGAGGACTGGAGTTATGATTATGGATAGGAAACCAACTCTTCTCTTCCTGCCTCATGAGAAAGCTCAGGCTGACTTGCTCCTCCTGCAGCCCACCTACCCCACAGTCTTCTGAGAGCCCATGCCCGGGGGCACACGTGAAAGGGGGTGAGTCTACTTGCAGGGGCCAGATCTACCAGCAGGAATCCGATCGTATGGTGACGAGGGCTGCTTTTCATTTCATGGTGGTTTCTTTTCATGCTCGGCATGGCCTCTCATGTTTGCGTCCCAGCCAGTCAGCCTCCACTGGCTTCCGAGACGACATGCCTGGCTTTCATAGCTCTGACAAGTTACCTATGACCCCGCACTACTACGACGGTAACTGTAAACACATGTTCCCTGCTCTCCTGCCCTCCACCGTGCCGTGGGCCGTGGCTCAATGCAGAGGAGAAGGGGCACAGAAGAGGCCTGGAGCGTCTGCTGGACTCACAGCCACACTGCAGTCTCGGCCTTCCGTGATAAGCATACCTTCCACATCGGTCAGGGCAAGAAGGGAGGGGCACCTCTCGGCTCGACGTGGCCATCAGCGCTGTCCTGGCACCAACACAGCCCCTCTGAAACACAGGGTGGCAGGGTTCGTTTCTTCCACCGTCACACATATCTTAACAATCCAGGTGCTGACGCAATGTAAAAGTCTGTAACCGACAAGAAGTGCTTTCCTGCAAAAGTTTACATCTGGAAGACTCCTTGCTGCCCTGAACTCGTGCCCCTCTCTGCCTCCCTCCCACCTGCATTCGTCACAGGCACATAGCTCATCTACCCTTTTACCCCACACCATCCTCGATGCCCAGAACTAAATGGGGAGGGGGCTAAAAGAGTGACCTACCTTGGGTACCCGTAGAGCAAACTGGTGAAGATTTCAGATCTTTCCCCTGAGACCATGCATTCTAGAAAAAGAAAGGAAAAATGTTTAGGAAGACAAAGGTTAGACATTTTGACTTCCTCATAACATCAAGTTTAGATACTTTTTATTAAACTAGCCTTAGTGTCAAGGCCAATTTAAGACACTTTTATAATCATTACATCTACAAAAATGATGCAACATTAATGTTATACCTGAATGACAGATGCAAATGCCACCATGGAGACCATTTTGAACAGTACAAAAGCTTCTAAAAATGGACAGCAGGATAGCCAGGTTTGTCATTAGCTCCATCTAGCTATGACATTCCACTGATAGCCAATAAATATTCTGTCATCCTGTTCAAAACAGACCCGAAGAAAAGAAGCCCCTCACCTGCAGGTAATCCAGTGATCTAGCAATCTCCCTTTCTGGAAACATAAAGAGAGCAAGCAAGCAAAATGGGGCGTGGGTCAGACAGAGGTGATACCGTAAAGCTCATGCCCTTTTCTCACAGGAGGTCTCCTGGGGCTCACATTTGGAGTCAATTTACTTGTATTTTCGGCACAACTTTAACAAGCATGGTTGTCTGGTTTCCCAGTTGAAGGAATCCCAGAGGCAGCAGGTCATCAGAGAGACAGACTCTTGCAGTACCAAAAAGTGACAGCTGGCAGCCTGAGTAGATGAAGAGAACAGAAAAACTCTGAAAAGTTGACGCCAGGACTCCAAACTGGATCTCCCACAGCTTCAAACAGAGAGCCCTGCAGTCACAGGCTCTATTAAAGCCCGTTAGAATAATTTATGATTGAGTCATCAGGACAAGATCAAATTAGAATGTTCTATTTAATAAAGCAGGGAAATATATATACATTTTCAAAGATGTTCACCAAAAATAGTCTAAATGAACCTATTTTTATACATGTGAACTTTGTAACCAGAACAACTCATTTCCTTAATGTTCCAGATAGATTGTTGACATTTTACTGTACATTGGTTATGTTCCAATTTTAAACCCAAGCCACCTGCCCCTCACTGGCCAGGAAGTCGCACTCAGGAAACACAAAATCATTATGCTAATACTAGTTTAAATTTTAAAAAATTAGGTAAGTAAATTGTTCTTCCCCTTCCTCAACACACACACACACACACACACACACACACACACACAACACCACTGTTATCCAACCACAAATCTTTGATTTCAGTTATATATACTGCTACTTACTGCCAATCATAGGTACTGTATGTAAAGACAACTTCAGAAGATATCCTCCTAATCTAATAGCCTGAGTTTCTGTATGATTATATTTATCTTTGAATCTTTTGAGTCCCAGTTGTAAGAAATTAAACTATTGTCACTCAATTGTATTGAACTCTTGAACACAGAAGATGAAGACAATAGATAGGGCCTAGAAGATGGCACAAAAATTTCTGTGATTTTTATGGTTTAGATTTAAAATGTTCCTCAAACTCTCTTGTGTTCTGAGGTGGTACTTTTGGAGGGTGAATTGATTTGGGATGTACTGTGCTCATCAGTGGTGGACTCATCCATCAGTGACTCATGGCTGAACACGATGTTAGGAAGTGGAGACTGGCTGGGGGTGCATCATTGGGGACGCGACCTGGAAGGTTCTATTCTTGTCACCAGCTCCTCCTTTCCATCTCTGCTTCCTGACACCAAGAGGTGAGTAGCTTTCCTCAGGCATGCCTTTCAACTGTGTTGCTTCTGTCTATCAACTATCCATGAGCTTAACACCACCAAACTGTGGGACAATTAAACCTCTCCTTTAACACCATTAAAAAGAAGACAAGTACTTTGTACCAAGACAAAAGGAAAGATGCCTAGAGGAAATCTCAGGAAATTAGCCTTACCCCACCCATTATGGAATCAAGAATGCAAAAGGATAACATCCTCTGAAAGACTTTGCTTTGAAAGAAAGCTCTAGGGTTCCGTACTCATTCAGGGTCACCTAAAGAAATGTTTTCCTGAATTTGCCATCCAGACCTTCAGATCCCTTTGCAGCCATGGTCCAAGGGTCCAGGCTGCCACTTGAGCTGGCGGCAGACCATAGCACCATCCATATGGTGCTAGTTTTCAGTCATGCAGAATGCAAGAGTTGGGGGAGGGGGTGTCACGGAGGCTTCCATCCAGGTTTCAATGGCAGGCCCAGGAGGCCAAACAGTGCTCTCCTAAGAGGGAAATGCATAGAGTTATGACAGTGAAATCAAAAGTACAATGGAGACACCAGGAAGCTGCAGATAGTAGAAATATGGGTCATCTGCTGGGGGAAGCTGCAGGCAGTGAGCCTCGCCATCTCATGAGAAAGACTGAGTGGACTGCAACCGTAAGGACAAAGCTACACACAAGCATTTTGGAGGTCGCAACCTGTCCTGGGTGCTAGACATGGAGCTATAGGATTTAATGATTGTTCTGCTGGTTTCAGTCTTCATTTGGTGCTATTCCATTCTATTCTTGCATTTATCCCTTTTAGAATGAAAATGTTAACCCTGTGCCATTATATTTTGGAAGTTTTTAACTTTCTTTTTGATTTTTATAGGCGCTTGCAGGTAAGAGTTTGCCTTGAGTCTCAGAAGAGACTCTGGACTTGAACATTTCAGCCACACTGGAACTGTTTGAACTCTGGTAAAGATGGACTAACTGTATTTTGCAGAACAGGTGGACATGGGCACTTTAGGGACCAAAATACAGAAAGATCACAAAAAAACTTAACACAAGAAAGACACTTGATCAATAAATGTGGAAATAAACTGAACAGACTCCTCTCCAAGAAGTTCATACTCCCAATAGCTATACAAAAAAAGGTCAATATGTTTAGCTGTCAAAGAAACACAAATCAAAACTACACTGAAATTCCATCTTGCTCTAGTTAGAATGACTAACTTCAAGAATACAAAAAAAAAATTAGTAAGTGCTGGTGAAGGGGAAAGAACTCTTCTACGCTGCTAATGAGGATACGAATTAGTATAGCCATTACGGAAATCAGTATGGAGGTTTTTAAACGATGAACAATAAAGATACCATTTGATCCAGATATAGTACTGCTCAGTACATTTCCAAAAGAATTAAAGTCAGCATACTGTTGATCCACCATGTTCGTAGCAGTGCAACTCACAATAGCTAAGCTCTCAAAATGGCATAAGTGCCCAGCAACTGATAAGTAGACTAAGAAAATGTGGCATGTATTTATGATAGGACATTATTCAGCTGGAAAGGAGAATAAAATCTTGTCATTCACAGAGAAACGGATGAACTTAAAGACCATCATTTTAAGTGAAATAATCCAGACTCCAAAGGTCAAATATTGCATATTTTCTCTCATATTGGGGATCTTTGAAAAAAAAATTTATAAAGGAAATGATGCTAAAGTAGAAAGAAGACTATGAGGGAAGAGGATTGGGAGGGAGAAAGGAGAAAGAGAGGACATGATCAAAGTGTGTTACATGTATACACAAACGTCAGAATGAAACTCACCACTCTGTATGACTAATAGGCACTAATAAAAATAAATAATTTTTTTAAAAAAACTTCCACTGAAAAGGTGACTGTCATTGTGGGTCACATTTTATTTGGCAATCACAGAATGAAGCCTGAAATGTAAGGGGGTAGGGATTGTAATCTTGTGAGAAGGGCTTAAGATACTGAGCGCTGGATGCAGCATTGCAGATGGTGGGGTGCAGATGACAAACTTTCTACCACAGACTTGCACCCCATCCCATAGTGCGATGAGAGTTTCTCAGACTTACACATACCTAAGAATCATGCAAAGGACTTTTTATGAAAACTCAGATTTGGGGCCCTGTCGCGCGCTTGTCCCGGCCGGCAGGAAAAACACACGACACCATGCAGCAGTAGGCAAGCTTTAATCGTCCCCGGAGAGGTACGCCCGAGAAGCCTCACACGCGTCCGTCCATGACGGCTCCTTCCGTGCTTCTCCCGCCCGAGAAGCCTCCTATGCGTCCGCTCCCAGCGGCTCCTTCCGTGCTTCTCCCCGCGCGCAGGGCGGGAACCCACATAAATACCGTCCCAACATCCAATCATATCATCTCGGGGGATACACTCTCATTGGTTAGCGTCATTAATTGCCAGGTAGACATCATCCGAGGCGGGGTTACAAATAACCAGAAAACGGGAAACGAGCGCCAACTTGGCTCACTCGAGGGGCGGGGCAATCTAGCTCAGGCCTCAGCTCCTACATACAGGCCTCACGGCAGAAGCACATCTCCGAGGATGGCTCCCCACAGGGCCCCTCCCAGATTACTGAATTCAGATGCCTCTTTCAGGCATGAAGACTGGACTTCCTGGCAGGCACAAATGGAACTGGAGACCAGGTTCTCACACATACCCTTTCTGCCACAATGAGCAAGCTGTTTTAAACCTTGCTGAACCCAGGTCCTCACCTGAGCACTAAATAATGTAATAGGTGCGCACACCCTTCATTGAAAAGCACGATGCAAATATAACATTGCCATTTCTAACTCTAGAACTGAAGAAAATAGCTAACAATGGCTGGCTCCTTGGGTATATTCCCAGTCATTTAGTCTCAGATACCTTTTCTTTTATTTGCTTCAAAATCTCTGCTCCAACAACTTCCCCCTAGAAAAGCAATTCAACTCTCCTGACTTAAGACTCCATTAGGAAATATTTCTAGAAAGTCATTGAAATGTTTCCATTTTGGTACTTCAAATTCTCTGTCCTTATGCTACAGAAAACCATTTTCTCCCTTGCTTGCTGTTGAAACTCTTGAAGAACTTATCCAGCATTATTTTGTCATACTCACTGAATTTGGGGATTTAATTGCACACTTTATCCACTTCAGGACATATTCACTTACTTGCGAATCCAGTAACATGACTCCCAACAGTAGAGAAAGGGTGTCAAGGATTTAGGTTCCCCTTGACCATTCTTGATTTTCTGAATCTTAAGGAATCTTTCAGAGCTAGTCCTAAAGCAATGCAAGCTTCAAATAGCTTTCTCAACATGAAGTATTTTGTTTTCATTATGTTTTTCAGATTAAGAAGCTATTACAATAGTAGTCTATGCTAGCAGGAAGATAAGCTTTCTGTGGCTTATAAACTTGGAAAATTGAACATTTAAAAAGTCATTTTGATGGCATCTTTCCATTAAAGGCCTAAAAATCCATAATGATTCAAGCAAGGGCTACATTAGATGATTTCTATTTTTAAAATACTCTTCTAGTTTTCAATGGTCTCTAGCAGATGGTTCTCAAAAAGAAGAAGTAAATTATTAGGATTATAGAACAATTGAAATGTGTTACTAAATAATTGAAAGGACATAGAACCTTTGAGAAAATTCCTTTAACTTTAGAAATGTAGCTAGAGGCCCTGGGCTGGAAGCTTAGGTATGTTTACTGTCTTTCTTGCTCTTTATCCAGTCTCTCTTGTAGGGAGCCCTGCAAACTGGGGCTTTCAGGGATTCTAGATCAGCTGTCCCCTGACTGAATTTTGACCAAAGAAGACTCCAACAAGAGATTGAACAGGCTAGGAAAGAAGCCAAGACACTCCCTAAAAGGTAATTCTCCTCTAAAGTTCCAGCTCATTGATTTCATACATTGCCTGATGGATCTTTTTTAGTTCCAGCTTCTATCAAATGACCCCTGCCCCTGGTCAGTAAAACTGCTTACATCTTTTATCTTTTCAGCCTACTGAAGAGGTTTTTTGGTGTTTAACTTTAGATTTTCTGACCATTCACTCTTTGGTTCTCACTTGTCCCATCAACAGTGTAGTAATTTCCTAAATTAAATCCACTCTGTTGAGAAGTTTTCCTGTGGTTTCTGGTCTCACGGATAGACTTTGATTGATAATATTGAAGCCATTAGTGCACGTAGTTACATGGGCACCACATGAAATGGAACTAAATTATGGAAAATCTATCCTTGCAAGAAGACTAAATTAAAAGGATCAAGAAACAGAATATAAATATGGAGACTTGACTGTTTTTCCTCCAGGTGAAAAAATTCAAGTGATCAGTGAATGCATCAACAATCACTGACCTATTTAAAATTCTGTGGAGGAGGGAGCACCAAGACGGTAGAGTAGTAAGCAGCAGAGAAAGAGTCTCTTTGAGAGTTGCCATCTAGATGCTGGAATATAGCAATGTGAGGAAGACAAGAAGGAGGGAAGTAGATCCCTGGGAACCAGGAAGAACCTGAAGCATGAATTGAAGCCCACAGAGAGAGTCAAAAGGGAAAGTTCAATGAAAAAGAAGGAGGTATCCCACATCAACTTCTCATCTCCAGCAAACGGAAGAGGTAGGATTTTCCAACAGATTCAAAATCCAAAAGCCAGCTACACCTGCAAAATACTTGGAGTAGTAGCCATTACCTAAGAGTTCTAAATACTAGCAGTAAAGCAACCCACTACAGGCAACTTGCAAGCATCACCCCAGGAATTAAACTAAAAAAAGAAAAGAAAATGAGAAGACACTTAAACAAGCTGCAACACATGACATCTAGTTCATTAAAGACAAACCAAGGGGAAAATGAGGTAGGACAATCTGAAAGCCTTTCACCTGATCTCTCTGAAGTGGTAATAACAAAGCAATTGAATGAGGCTCCGGAATAAGTCAAATCAGATAATTTCTCAAATAGCTGTAGAGATGGTGTCCACAATGAAGACCATGCTTAGTGAATCTAGAACAGATAGAGGCAAAAAAATAGATGAGCTTAAGAAAATTATGGAAGTCATGAATGCTCTGCATAGGAAAGAAATGGAATCTATAAGGCAGATTCACGCAGATATCCAGGAGGATAAAAATTCCATTGAAAGTATTAGCAGCAGATTAAGCCAATGTGAGGACAAGATCTCAGATATAGAAGACAGAATTGCAGTTAGCATCATGAAAAGAAATATTTCTTAAAAACAGCAAGAGACCATGAGAAATCAATCCAGTAGCTGATAAATAAAGCAAAGAATAATTTAAGATTGACTGGAGTCAATGAAAAAGCAGTAGATAGCACAAATGATATATATTTTTTAAAAAAACTGTTGACAGACATCATGCCAGAAAACTTCCCTGGTAGATAAAAAGAATTTACATACAGATAATTGAGGCAAATTGAACTCCAACTAGATACAATAAAAAAAAAATCTACAGTCAGTCAAGATTCCAGAAATTCAACACAAGAATAGAACCTTAAAAGCTGTTAGGGAAAAGAAAGAAATCACCTATAAAGGAAAGCCCATCAGAATCACAGCTGACTTCTCAATACAAACCCTCAAGTCAAGGAGATCTTGGAGTGAAGTATTTCAAGTTATAAAGGAAATCATCCTTCCATGTAGATTGATGTAATCCACAAAACCATCTTTCAAAACTGATAGAGAAATAAGATACTTCAAAGACAAAGAATATCTGAGGAAATTTATGACTACCAAACCAGAACTCCAAAATGTTTTGAAGAACATTCTAAAAAGAGGTAACAAGGACTACAATGCCATGAACCCCAAGAGGAGGAATCCACCAGGCAAGGCAAACAAATGGAAAGTGTGTGGGGGGGACCAACAAGAGGAAAATAACATGACAAGGATAAATTAATACATATCAGTGATAACTATCCACGTTAATGGTCTCATTCACCAATCAAAAGACACAGACTGGATCAAGAAGCAGGATCCAACAATATGCTGCATACAAGAAACACATTACTTCAAAGAGAAATTCAAAGACTGAAAGTTAAAGGATGCAAAACAATACCCCGTATGACAGGAACCAGAAAAAAGCAGGGGTAGCTATTCTATTTGTAAACAAAGTGAATTTCAAGCCAAGACTGATAAAAACAGATAAAGAAGGTCACTACCTCCTTGTAAATGGAACAATCCAAGAGGAAGAGAAAACAATCATAAGTATATATGCAACAAATATCAGTGCACCCAACTATATAAAACAAATCTTAATGGGCATGAAATGTCAAATAAGCACTAATACAATTGTATGGGGGACCTCAATACCCCACTATCACAAAAAGACACACCAACTAGACAAAAAAATCAACAATGAAATATTAGAACTGAACCAAACTTTTGAACAAATGGACTTAGTAGATGTCCACATAGTGTTCCACCCCACAACATCAGACACATTTTTCTCAGCTGCACATGGGACATCCTCTAAAATAGACCATTACTAGCTCAAAGAGCATGCTTAAGTAAATGCAAAGGAATTCAAATTATCCCATGCATATTATTAAACTGTAGTGCAATGAAATTGGAAATCAATGGCAAAAGAAACCACAAGAACTTCATCAACACATGGAAATTAAATACCACCCTCCTGAACAACCAGTGGGTCATAGTTGAAATTAAAAAAGAAATTAGACAATTTTTTCAGTTGAATAATAACAATACAACATACCAGAATTTATGGGACACAATGGAAGCAGTCCTAAGAGGCAAATATATAGCAGTAAATCCCCTTAACAGGAAAACAGGGTGATTGCAAATAAATAACTTAATGGTAAAACTGAAATTTCTAGAAAAAGAAGAGAAGGCTAAGTCAAAAGCTCATATGAGGTAGGAAATTGTAAAGATCTGAGAAAAAATTAACACATTGGAGACTAAAATAAACAATACAAAGTATCAATGAATCAGAGAGTTGGTTCTTTGAAAGATGAAATAAAATTGACAAACCCTTATCCAAAATTATCAAAAAAGAGAAAGAAAAGACTCAAATCCATGCAGTTAAGGAATGAAGAGGGTAAAATCACAAAGGGCCCTGCAGAAGTCCAAAAGATCATCTATATACTTACTTTGAAAACTTGTATTCTAATAAGATGGAAAATGTAGAAGAAATGGCCAGAATCCTAGATACATATGAATTACCAAAACTGAATCGAGAGGATATAAAAATCCTAAATAAACTAGTATCAATCAATGAAATTGAAGATGTAATTAAAAACCTACCAACAAACAAAAGGCCAGAACCTGATGGATCCGTTACTGAATTCTACAAAAAATTTAGAGAAGACCTAACCCCACTACTTCTCAAACTCTTTAATGAAATTGAAAGGGAAGCAATACTCCCAAATTTCTGGAAGTATGCAACACCCTATACCAAAACTGGAAAAGATCCAACCAAGAAAGAGAATTATAGGCCAGTCTCCCTAATGAACATTCATGCAAAAATCCTCAGTAAGATACTGCAGCAAATCATCAAGAAGATTATATGCCATGACCAAGTGGGATTCATGCCAGGAATGCAGGGATGGTTCAACATATACAAATCAATAAGTGTAATGCACCATATCAACTGAGTCAAGAACAAAAAAATACATGATCATCTCAATAGATGCAGAAAAAGCATTTGACAAAGCCCAACACCCGTTCATGATAAAATTTTAAAAAACTGCAGAAAATTGGAATAGATGGTCTTCATCTCAATCTGATAAAAAGCCATCTATGACAAATCAACAGTCAACGTCATACTAAATGGACAAAAATGCAAAGCTTTTTGTTGAAAATCAGGAACAAGACAAGGATGTCCACTGTCTCCACTCTTATCCAACATACTCCTGGAAACTTTAGCCAGAGCAATTAGACAAAGGAAAGAAATAAAAAGAACAATAATAGGAAAGGTAAAAATTAAAATTATCACTGTTTGCAGGTGACATGATACTCTACATAGAAGACCCCCAAAACTCCACTAAAAAACTGCTAGATTTAATAAACAAATTCAATAGCATAGCTGGATACAAAGTCAGTACTCAAAAATCAATACCATTCCTGTACATGACTAGCAAACTCACTGAGAGAGAAATTAAGGAAATAACACCTTTCACAATAGCATCCAAAAAAATGAAATACCTAGGAATCAATCTAGCAAAAGATGTAAAAGACCTCTACACTGAAAATTACAGTACTTTGAAAAAGGTGATGGACAAAATGGAAAGATATCCCTTGCTCTTGGGTAGGACGAACCAATATAGTGAAAATGGCCATACTTCTGAAACTGTTATACAGATTTAATACAATTCCAATCAAATTCCAACAGCATAGCTCACAGAATTAGAGAAAACAATCCTAAAATTGATCTGGAACCAGAAGAGGCCTAGAATAGCAAAGGCAATTCTGGGCAAGGCAGGGGGCATCACAATCCTTGACTTGAAATTATGCTATAAAGCTACTATGATAAAAAACAATGTGGTAGCCGGGCGTGGTGGCGCAGGCCTTTAATCCCAGCACTCGTGAGGCTGAGGTAGGCGAAGCGTTGTGAGTTCGAGGCCGGCTTGGGCTATAATGCGAGCGCAAGGCCAGCCTGAGCTACATAGTGCGACCCTGCCTCAAAAAACCAGGGCCGGGAGTTTGGCTCAGTGCCTTAAGCGCCTGCCCTGGCAGGCGCGAGGTTGTGAGTTCAATCCCCACTGCCGCAAAAAAAAAAAAAAAAAAAAAAAAAAAAAAAAAAAAAAAAAAAAAAAAAAAAAAAAAAAA
>RJWM01026106.1:0-12790 GCA_004363535.1 Dasyprocta punctata | reverse complement strand
CTGAACCCATATCTTTCACCACACACTAAACTAAATTTGAAATGGATCAAAGATCTAAATATTAAAACAGAAACATTAAATGATAGAATAGATAAAACTTTTGAAGACATTGGTGTAGCAAAGACTTTATCAATAAAACCCAGATCACACAGGAACTGTCACAAAGAATCAACAACTGTGATCTCATCTTTTTCTGTGTGTGCCAGGAATAGAACTCAGGACCTTGCACCTGCCAGGCAGGCACTGTACCACTGAGTTATATCCCCATAAGATCTTATTTTATTAAAAAGCTTTTTCACAGCAAGAGAAACCACCAACAGAGTGAAGTGACAACACACAATGTGGGAAAAAATGTTTGCCAGCTGTTCCTCAGACAAAGAATTACTATCAAGAACATACAAAGAACTAAAAAAAATCAGACCTCCCAAATTCAAAGACCCAATCCAAAAACAGGCATCTGAGATAAATACAGACTTCTCAGATGAAAAAGACAAACAGCAAATAAATATACGAAAAAATGTTCAACATCACTGGTCATTCAAGAGATGCAAATTAAAACAACACTGAGATTCTACCTCACCCCAGAAAGAATGGCTAGTATCAAGAAACCAACCAATAACAAATGTTGAAGGAGCTGTAGGAAAAAAGAAACTCTTCTCTACTGTTGGTGGGAGTGTAGACCGGTGTAAACACTGGAAATCAGTGTGGAGATTCCTCGAAAAACTAGGATTTAAGGTCCCATTTGGCCCAGCTGTTCCCCTTCTGGATCTCTTCCCTGAGGAATTAATAACATGGTACCATAGTGGCATATGAGCACCCATGTTTATAGCAGCACAAATTGTAATAGCTAAATCTTGGAAACAACCTAAATGCCCATCAACCAAGGAATGGATAAAAAAGATGTGGTCTTTTTGTACAATGGAGTCCTGCTCAACAACAAGGAAGGGTAAACTGGAGACTTTTACAGATAAACGGATGCAACTTGAGACCATACTCATAAGTGAAATGAAACCAAACGCATATGTGTAAACATTGTATTGTCTACCTAGTGTGAGAAACTGAAAGAGTAAATAAGATCCAAAATGTACAATAGGCAATGTAAAATAGGAAGAAGTTTCAAAAGGAAAGAGAAACTGGGATTTTGGTACGAAGAAAACAAGGAAGGGAAAAGCAAAAATAAAATTATATATATATATATATATATATATATATATATGTCAAGATGGTTATACTACCAATTTTTCTTAGTTCATTGAAAAGAAAGGTTTGTGCTAATACTATTTGGACAATTAAATGCTGATTTCATGTACTCTTAGTAACTAATTTAAAGATAACAATACGCAATTTATTCACCATTGTTATTCTTATATCTTGTTTTGAAATGTTTTTCTCCCTTTAAAATAAAATTTAAAAAAATAAAATTTTGATCATGGGATAGTAGATTTATCATGTAATATGGGCAACATTAAATGTTCATTAATTTGGTTCCCATCACTGCAAAAATGTTTATTATCACAGCTCAGGAATACATTTGAAAACCATGTCTACGTTGCTGAATCAAGGATGAACCATCATGGAAAAGTTCACCCGCACTTTAATATCTCTCTTTCATTCCCACATTGACAAACCTCCCGTGCCACGCCACAGCCCCTGTAGGGTGTTAGGGATAACCCTAAGGGAGGAGGAAAAGCTGGCCCTTGCTTTTGTTGTGCCAAAGAAGTCATAAGTACTCAAATATAAAATCCTGTCCTTTAATTTCAGTAAGAGTGCTTTTATGTGGAGAAACTATGGCATAGATTTGCACATATATTATTTTGTACTACCTGTGAAAGTATCACTTGGAAACTAATACACATCTTTTAAAATGTTTTTAATGTATAAATGTGTCTTTCTAAAATCAATTCATAGAAACATCTTAGTTTAAAAGTTTAGCTTGTTTAAAAAAAACTCAAGAGATTCTATGGAAGGGAATATTACCACCTTCATGAAGGCTGAAATTATATGAGGAAGTACAAATGGTAATATGGGGCAAAGATACTTGAAAATCTCTGGGTAAAATAAGTATGATGGCTACATGAGCCTGTATGTAAATTGGTGTAATTTTTCAGCCTGAGTCAAAGTTGGAAAATCCCTTATTTAATAGTACGTTTGTCTTAAAAACATAACTATTATAAAACTTTTTAAAGGTATATTAAAATATTAAAAGTTAGTTTTCCCAGAAATAAATGCTGGCAAAAAAAAAAAGAAAGAAAGAAATGCTGGCACATCTAAAAATATTTCCTTCAAGTTTTAATACAGATGAACACATGTATGTATGTGTTTGTGCGTCTGTGCATATATGTATGAGAATAGCAAGTATATCATGATACTCTCATTGTAATGTTATATCTTAGATATGCCACTAAAAATGTTACATAAGCTTTTTCACATCATTAAATGGTCTTGGAAAAATTTGATTTTCATAGCTGAGTAACATTTTTAGTTGGTACTTTGCTTATCTTTTTTTCCCTATTATTAGACATGATATGGTTTTCAAATTTTTGTTATTATATGGAAATTTAAAAATTATTCCCATATATGGTTATTTTGTTGTGATGCTTTTATGAAGTGGAAATGGCGAATGAACCTGTGAAGAGAAATAACCTGGCGAGACACTGAGCTCGTCTAATGGAGACAGAAAAGCTGGTTCTAGCCAGCGTGGTTTCTGTAATCACATCAGAGAGGAGGACAGGCCAAGGCCATAGCCTTCACAAAACGGTTGTTCTGTCTTTCCAGCAGTCATTGGAAATGGGAGCCCAGGCTCCTAAAGCTGCAGCAGCCACCCACAGTGAGAGATGTGGAACAGCCATTGCGTGGGCCTTCAGTGGGTTCTAACGTTTGGAAAGTACTCTAAGACAGAGTGACTTGGGAAAACACAAAGTCAAATAAGATTTGTCACTGTAAGCCTTCCAAGAGTCTTTAAGGTTCTTACATATTTTTAACACAGCAAAAGGGAGACTATTGCATGGAACGTTTCCCAGACTTATTGGACCACAAAGTCTTTTGTGCACTGAGTATCTTGAGAGAAAAGTAGAACAACAGATTGGGCAAAAGTAATCTGAAGGAACTAAGAAAAAGTAAATTGCATTTTTAAGTCCAAATGGGAAACTGTGTCAGAATGAGATAAATCATGTTTAATGGTCATAAGGCAAGTACTGCATATCTTGAAGTTCTAGCTATTAACTGAAGTTTCTCCGTAATACTGTAAGCACCATACTTCTGTCTTGTGGATGCAGAGCTCTAGATAAAAGCAGCATTTACAGCCAGGCATTGGGGTGCACACCTGTAATCTCAAATGTCTGGGACTGTGAGATAGAGGACAGAAGTTCAAGTCCAGGGTGGGCAACTTGGGGAGACCCTGTCTCAAAATAAAATGAAAAGGGCTGGAATGTAGCTCAGTAGTACAGTGCTTGCTTAGCGTGCACAAGACTCTGGTGTTCAATGTCCAGTAACATTAAAAAAATTCATATCTGTTGGACTGTGAATTGTTTCTCACTGTGACATGCCTTTGTGGAGGTCCTACAACGCAGTGAAATGGTCTCAGCCTGGGACTCGGGACAGAGTGGCAAGCTTTGACACTAGCTAGCTTTGTGAGCTGGAAAAATTAGCTCAGACTCCCTAAGCTTCACTGACACATTGTACAATGAATGTTCAACAAATGACTGAAACTACCTATGCATACATTTTCGATCATTCGCACATGGTATTATTCATAGACTTCAGAAGACTTAACCAGGTCCATAACTGACCTCACACATCCTAAGCTCTGATGTGACCATAATCTCTATTTAAGATCACATTTTAAATAGCAATGCTCTTCTGTGAAGACCTAAATCAAAAGGAAGACACTTTTTTGACAAGGCGGAGCATTCCTTTTTTTTTTTTTTTATTTCCTTAAACACTTATGGTTGGAAAAGTTAACATTCTAGAAATGTTAAGTAATTTGGAAGTCATTATTTACTTTTTTCCTTTCCACTATTTATTATTAGTGCTTATTAAGCTTATAAAATACTAACTCTCAGTGTAGTATTTTCTCTTTTTTTTTCAGAGTAGCATTTTCAGCCATGTATATATGTAACCTTACCCACCCTTCCTTATGCTCCATCCTCTTATTCCTTTAACAATTCAATTTCCCAGGAATAATTCAAAATTAAGTGTACTTTTACCTGTCTTTTCCCTGGACAGAAACATGTGCCCCAGGGATGAGGGCCCTCACGCACCTACATTTTCTCCAGCCTCTCTGAAACTTCAGGGTGGCTTGTGAGTTATCTCTCCTCCACAACAGAGATGTTTAACCAGGGTAACTAAACTTCAAGAGTTCTGCTGTGTTCTGAACGTGGGTGTATCCCCCAAATTCATGCCGAATGTGGTCCCTAACATGACAGTACAAGGAATCAAGGTTCGTGGAGGGGACAAGGTCATGAGGCACAGCCCCCTCGCAAGAGAGGTCCTGAAGAGCTGCTTGCTCCTCCCACCACGTGAGGATGCCACGAGAAGCTGTTGTCTGGGAACCAGGACAGAGGCCTCACCAGTGTCCAAGTCCACCAGAGCCTTGATGTTGGCCTTCTCAGCCTCCAGAACTGGAGGGAGCACATTTCTGCTGTTCACTTGCCACCCAGTTTATGATACTTTCACAGAGGCCCAAACAAGTAGAAGAGAAATTGTGTGTCGGATTTTCTATTTATGTGGGTCTATGCATTTTTTTGTGTGTGGACAGACCTCAGGATTTCAATGGATTTTCAAATGGTATGTTCATATCTCTCAAAAAAAAAAAAAAAGGTTTAAAACTATTGCTTATAAGTTTGTGAGGGTCTTGAAAAGGGACACACAAAACAAAACAAGCTACAGGCCAATCCTTGAATTGACAGCCGTGTTCTAAATTTTGGCTACAGTAACTGAAAGAAAAAGAATGAGGATGAGGAGACGAGAAAGAGAAAGAGGAGGGGAAACACTTATTTAGAGGCATTTTCTGCCCTGGCATAAAAAAGTGCAGAAAAAGTGTCCCATTGATGTGTTATGAAAACAGCCATTAACAAGATAGAAGTTCTATCATTGGTGAAAATTGAGATAAACTTGCCCGATTATTAGTCATATTACTAGAATCTTAAAAAGAAACACTTCCATGGAACTGTCCTGTGCCATCAGAGTTCCGTGACATGGAGCATCGCGAATGGTAGTATACAGAAAGGAATCCTTGGGAAACCTGTGTATGGGAGAATTGGGCAATCTTTAGTCTAATCCTGACTGATCTTGATCATATAATATCTTCCGCATGATTCTGCGCTTCAAGTCCCAAGTTACTGACCCCATTCTAGATTCAAATCCCACATATACCTTCATATTCCACTGGACACCACTGTGTGACACTAGGGTTATGAAATGATGATGATGATATTTAACACTGATCCAATTTTTAGTCTATGCCTCATGTAGAACCATTGAGGAGGTCATCATTGCAAAGAAGTTTACAGACAAGGAAACTAGACTGGAGAAAGGTTAAGTGATTTGTCTTGGATCAGAGGGTTGGCAAATAGCCAAACCACATTCAAATCCAGTCATATTCCAAAGCTTAGTATATGATTTGACTTTGAAGATATCATTCAGGAGGGTGCTTTATGTTCCTCAGTTTTCCTTATCCCATTTTCTCCGTGTTGGTCCTCCCTCATCTCTCCTACTCAGAATTCTCCCTAAGTTCCTTCTAGATTCAACTCCAGTAGCTTCCAGCATTTTGCCCTGGCCCCCGAGATGTGGTCCTCCGAATGAACTACGATGACCCTAGAGAGACCTAAACTGCCACACTTCTTGCTGGCCAATTTTGCCTGAATTCCATCTTTTGTGAAAGAAACGGAACTGAAACACTCATGTTGCAGTAATGTTATCAAAGTTGGAGTTAAACTCTGAATAGTTCCATCTCATAGACCACATGTAGAGATTAAAGATGGAGCCCACTGTGTTGGCCAAGGGCAGAATCTACATTATAAGAATCTAATTAATGTAATTAAAGTCTAACTAAACTTTACTGTCTTCTAAAGCTCTGATTCTTGCAGAGGTTTTTTTCTTTGCTGAAAAGAGAAATTAAGTAGTATTAGAGGAAAAACTAGTACTAAATTAGGATTATTTTTTATCTAATCAGAAGGCTTAAAAGAGAAGAAAGGAGAGAATAACTTTTCTTGTTAGGTGGCTCATTCTGATTTCTACCATGTCTTTAAATCATCTAGAATTCCAGCAATGCTGCCTTGTATGAATACAGTATGAATTTCACATAGTTTCAAAAATAATACAAGCCCTACCTCAGAAGTAAAACTAAACATCTGAGAGTGTTGCTCAGTGGTAGAACTCTTGCCTAGCATGCACGAGGCTGTGGGTTCAATCCTTAGTTCTGTAGGAAAAAAAAAAGGAAATAGGAAAATTATTTTTAATATGTGCAACTCATGTCCCAGATATTTTTTGACACATGAAATTAATGCACAACTTGTTTATTGCGTTACACTTTTTTATACAGTCTTTGAAATCTTAGCTCTCAGTCTATGCTAGCCACACTGAAATGGTCCGTCAGCGCATGTGGCAAGTGCGTGCTGTCTTAGCGCGGAAGCCCTCCATGGAACACTTAGGAAACACGTGCTGCGGGTAGGATGCCTGAGTCGTGGGACCCTTTGTAGATAACATGGTTGTGACCCCTGGCCATCAGTTAACCAAAGAAAAATAAGTGAATTTCACTGGCAGTCCTTGTGGTTTCAAGCTGACCTGCTCTCCCATGACGACCACTTGTTCCTTCTGTTGAAGCTCTCCACAGAACCTCTTTCTTCCTTTCCTGGAAATCTTCAAAGAACAAGTTGCATAATAGCCCTCCAAAATGTACACTTTGCTCTCTGTCCAAATAGAGGTGTTCGGTGGGGCAGTGTGACTGGCCTCAGAGCAGAGGGGCAGAAGCAGAGTCCTGACTCAACCTGGGAGCCTCCTGTAGAAGATGCTGTGGTACAGTGAACTATGCATTTGGTCTTTGTCCCCATTTCCTGATATGCAGATCCTTGGGATCTCTGGAGTGACAAGTGGATTTCCGGGTTAAAGAGGCTGGGCTCCCCTAAGAGCGTCAGGATGAAACCGATCACCAGAAAAACCAAGGCAAAGAGGGTTGGGACATTCGGCCCCAGCCTCCAGGGACAGAAAGGGGCCGAGGCTGAAGGTGGACACCAATGGCTAATGAGTGAACCGGTTACGCCTGTTTAGTGAGGCTTCAGTCAAACTCAAAAGCCTGGGTTTGGCGCACTTCAGTGTTGCTGAGCATCCCCGCTTGTCGGGAGAGTGGCACGTCCCAGCTCTCGGGGAGGAAGCAGCTGCACTTGGGACGCTCCCGGACCCTCCCCTGTGCAGCTCTTCATCGGGTGCTCATCCCCGTCCTTTGTTATATCTTACATTACTCAACCAGGATTCATTGAATTAATTCACTTTGGCAAATTAATTGAACCCAAGGAAATCAGGTCGCCTGGATCCACAGTTTATGGCGGAGACCACAACCCGTGTTCATGACCGAGGTCCGAGGTGAGGGACAGACTTGTGAGACTGCCCCCAACCTGGCTTAGTTAGCTGTTTTACACATGTGGCGTTCCTGAAAGCAGAAGCCCAAGGAGGAGAAACAGGTTTGCTCACAACTTTTTAGTATATCTAGAGTATTTTGGAAATGTTCTGGAAACTACTGAAGTGTTCTTGGTTGGGCTTTGAAACTGGATGGGTAAACGGGATGATATTAATCTTCATTTTACATTCATTTATAAAGGGAAAAAATCAGTCACTGAGTACAATTACGGAGTGTTACAGTTTAGAATTACAATTTTTTCCTCAAATCATACCAAATGTAAAATGAAGTTGTTACATTATTGACTTCTTCACATTCTTTTTGGAGTATCTTCCGACAGGAGTAGTTTGTGCCCTGGAGCTTATGAATTACCAGGGGCAGGGTATTTTCAGTGACTCTTAGGCAGCCTAAATGAGGAGGACTGAGACCTTTATCAAAGCCAAATGGGAATTTTCCTTGAGGGTCTTGGGGAGGTGGGCACAGGTCTGGGGGGACACTGAAGGTATTGGGGTGTACCCTACCCACTCATGCAGGACTGGCTGCTTCCTGTGGGCTTCCCTGGCACTGCTGGCTACAACTTTCACTGGCAAGAGCAGAAAAATCTAAATTTATGAGACAGAAATCATCAGAAGAATTACCCAGGACAAAAGCAGAGATCAAGACAGTGTGGTCAACAAAGGGGAACAAAAGAAAACATAAAAGACAAGCATGAGAGAGAACCAGAAAGATTTCTTCTCTAAATTTGGAAAAATGAAAATGATAGAACAAATCTTGTCTACTGACTAAATAAAAATAGGTTAAAGGGTTACTTCCTTACGAACATCTATGGGTAATGTCCCCACAAGGGTATCCAAGGCGGATATTCACAGACAGAAAGCCATAAGCAGTGACTCATGGTCTGAGCAAGCAATAACAGCTCCAGAGAACTGATGCCCCAACTTGGGCATTTCATTAACAGAAAACCTCAGACATGGCCACTTCACATGTACTGAAATTAGGAGGTTTTTGTCAAAATTAAATGACAACATCCACCACTGGGAATGTCATTTATGGGGGAGTGGGACATGCCAAGTAAAAAGTCTATCTTTGTGTTAATAAAACTTGGCTATTTTTAAAACACTGATTGATAATGACTTCCCCTTGACAGCTACTTGTACACATAGATTTTATGTCCACTGCATAGACTCAGCGCCCCTGACCCAGTGGAAATCTCGCAGTTAGCAAAACTTCAAAAAAGTCACAGCTCTCAAGTGTTTTCAATTCTGTTCAATCGGACAGTGAGTGAAGCTGGCTGGGAGCAAATGCTTGTCTTCCAACACACATTGCTGCGGTTAGCGAGCATGACAGGAGCGTGCTGTGTTCAGCAAACATTTTCATTCCCTTGACCAAGCCCACACCCACGCACAATGGCGGACAAACCTTGACTACATCCACACTCATCTGGGTAAGATAAACAAAGTCCGCTGAGCAAGAAGGCTGAAAGCAGAGGTGACCAGAAAATATGTAACTCCAACTTTAAAGAGGAGTAAGGGGGAAGGAACTAGACTCCACTGACAGAGCCAGTGTCTAAACTGTCCCCACCTCATCCACAGCAGATCTCTGTCTGCCCAGAAGGCAGTTGGGAGGCCGTCAAGCAGGGAGGCCAGCAGGCTGTTCTCTGTGTCTCCTTCTGAGGCTCAGATCTGAGTAGAGGTAGCCCTAGGTGTCAGATGGCTCCTCCCTGATGATGATTTTAAACGCAGTCAAACGTCATTACAGCCTTAAAAAATGAATAGGCTTAAAGTGGCCCTGGGGAGCAGTGAGCAGAAGCTGCCTTGTATGGTATGTGACTGCTGCAGAGAAAGAAAAGGGGCAGGTAAATTTGCTCCATGCGATGCTATGCATAGTAGGTCATTGAAGAGTGACAGCTGAGTAAGTCACACTAAGTTACGGCCATCTCTCAGCAGAGTGCCACATTGGTGATCCTGAACCAAATCTGAATGGCAGTGCTTGTAACGTCACTCTGGAAGTGGAACAAAGCTTACGAGAGGAAGAAAGGAGGTTAATTCCAGCTGAGGCAAAGCCAGTTAACTGCAGCAAATTTTTGGTCTTACATCCTGTCTTAAAATTTCATGCAAATTTTGCATTCCCTGCTGTAGAACATAAACATTCAGCTCCTGAGTTCAGGGGCACCTCCTCGTGATATAGCGTGAGCAACATGCTCATTTGTCATTTCTTCTCGTAGCGTGGTGGCCCAAGAAAAGTTTAACAGAAAACTTTGGCAATTACGTTGGCCTACCTTAGATTTATACATCCTATATTTGTGCAAATTATATATACTTTCTTTCACATTTTTATTTTTGGCATTTTGTTTTCAATAAGTGGACACATTTTGATATCTGATTAGAAAGATTTTATACTTTAACATATATAATTTTATGTTAAGGGAGAAAGGTGTATAACAAAGAAAATTCATATTAACTACTTGCTAAATATCTATTTCTACTGTAGTATAGAATTAGATATAAAATTTTAACCAACTAATTCCAGTGTAAGCAAGATGGAAATAAATAATTAAAAACCCTCGTGCAAATACAACACAAGTGCATTACACAGAAGTTTTCTTCAGAAGGATGAAAGTAGAATTTTATATTGCCTTTCTTATAGTAACTCCTATGAGTAAAAGAGAATAAAATTCCCTAAGTCCTAGAGCAATAATTCATATTCCTGTCATCAATACTGAGTTCTAATACTGTGTATTCCAGCAGTACTGAGTTCTAAGCAAAGGTGATAAACACTAAAACAAGTAAATGATATTTCTATTGTTTAACTAATTATGTTTACTAGTGTTGCCAAAATTCTGGGCTGAATTTAGGTTTGTCTTGTGAAATATACACATTAAAACTTCAGAACGAAGCACAAAGTTGATACATGTTTTCCTGAGACTATTCGATAGTAGACTATTCAATGATAGCGACTTGTCACAAGCCGTGTTCCTCAAAAAGCACGCAGTGAGGTTTACCGGAGAGTGATCTCAAGGTCAATGCCTGAGAGGGAAGGAGGAAGAACGAGACGGGACGGGAGACGTCCTAGACCAACACGGGCACTGCAAGAGCCCCTGACCCTGCTGGGAGCTCCAGCGCAGCCGGGGCCCTGTGGAGCTCTCAGGAGGAGCCAGACGTGTGTCTTTCCACCCTGACCTGGCACTGCATGCCGGCCACCCTAGGAAAGGGAGCGTAACCGCTGGTGAGTCCGCCCACAGGCACTCAGCTCTGAGCTGTCCATCACCGACATTCAGTACCTAAGGGAAGTAGGGCAAGGAGTCTGGATGATGGGCTACCGTGTCCACCACCTCTGCCAGTCTCCAGGGGCTGAATTCCGTAGTTTATACATAACGTGGAGATAAGAACTGATAACGCATAATTCTTTTATAGTCCAGGGTAGTGAGCGGCACAAGCTAACAATTGTAAGAAAACAGCGAAGTCAGAATTTTATTAGACAAGCCCTAGGAGCCGGCTCCCCTGGAGAGCAGCAATGGGATCATCAGAAAGATGAAGCATCGTTATCGTCTGTGTGTGGACAGCTCCCCTCGGTGTAGAGTCCTGTCATGGGACAAAAGTGTCATTATTGCCAGTGCATGAGGACCTCCCAGTTGAGGAAGATCAGAACTAAAAGAATCTGTGAAATGGTTTCGGAAGGTTTCAGTGCAGACAGCTTTTATCCTCTGCCATCCCCAAGACCTCACTCCTCTTGTAACTCCACGCCTCCTGCTTGAGAGCCAGGAAATGTGAGTGAAATTGAAAAAGGGCACCGAGAAGAACATGAAGACCAAGTGTGACCAGACGTGACTGTCAGAATACGCTGATGCCTACGTTCACCACATTTCATTTGTACTGGTGTGAACAAAGATTTCCTAACTCTTCCAGCTCCATTCCAATGCTCCAACAAAGATATTTTTCTTGGTTAAATACATGTCCATTAACGGGAATGAAATTCTTGTGTATCATACAGCCTTGTGACAACCAAATCTGATGGCTAACAATTGCTCCTTCCTTCCCTTACTGCTCCTTTTCCTGCCTCCCTCCTTTCATTAAAGGCCTTTTTATAGTTTAGATCCTATATATGTGCCCAAAAGTCTCACGCTCAGAGGTGTGTTCTGGTCAGAAGGAGCAGGCCTTGGGAGCAGGACAGGAGAGGACACAGCAGTGAGAAGGGAAGACTCACTCTAGGTGTAGGCGCCCCCAACCGTAGGATTCTAGCCTGCATGGGATGAAAAGGGAAGAAGGAAGTGCCGCTATTTTGGAAGAGCTCCGGTCAGCACCTTCGCCTTTGGACATCCGTCTCCAGTTTCTTCACCCTCCCAGTGTAGACGCGCGTCTGTGACTGTCCAGGGCACTTCTGGGCTTTGACCTGGGACTGGTCTGCATGCTTGACCCCTCTCGTTGTGCGGCTTTCTTCTTGGTAGGCAGAGCAGCCCCTGGATGCTCCGGGTCTCCAGTGCACAGACGGCCACCGAGGACCCTTGATCCCCGCAGAGTCGTGGACTCTGCTGCCTCTGATCCTGTGAGCCTACCTCCTGAGTCCCTGCATAATTACACACGTGTTTCTATGGATTCTGTCCCTTTAGAGAACCCTAACTAATACGAGTATAAAAGTAATAAGGCATGAACACTAAGAAGGCTTTCAGCCTAATAGGAAAGCCATACATATAAACAGGTAATTAAAACACTGTATGGATATATTCAAATTTGAATATATATGGCTATTTTTACATATAGTAGAGGCAGTGCAGAGCAGCAGTTATATAATATGGGAAGGAAATGGAAGAAAAGATTCCCAGGGAATAACATGGAGGTGATGAGGGGTAAGGTGGAAACCTCCAAGATGCCACCCAGTGATTTCCCAGTCTGTTGTTTGCCACAGAGACCCAGGGCAGATCCGGGTGACCAAGAGAGAACTGCAGAGGTTAAGGTGATAAACTCCAAGGCTGTCATAAAAGGCATCATGGTTTCTGTCTCGGGCTCTTGGGTTTTTAGTTCTAAAAGAAGTCAGTCCATAGGGTATGAAAACTCTCAGGGAGTCTGATGATGCTGTGAGTTAGATTTGGAGTGCCCCAAAAAGTCTCACATTTGGAGGCAGGGCCTGATTCAAAGAGTGGGTCACCATGGGCATGACTTAGAAAGGTGTGCTTTTATGCCT
>RJWM01026105.1:0-28503 GCA_004363535.1 Dasyprocta punctata | reverse complement strand
ACCATAATGTCTCTTGTTTTCTTCAAAATAGTTGTCCATACCTTCACATGCAATAAATTTGAACAACAACAACAACAAAAAAAATAGGATAAACCCAATCAAAACAAAAGAATGAAAGCTTTACGGGCCTTCAAAACCAGACAATAGGAAATCAACAATGGCTACCATAATGTCTCTTGTTCTCTTCAAAATAGCTGTTCATACCATCACACATATTGAAATCAAATAACAGAAAACAGACTAGAAACAATCAAAAGAAAGAATAAAAGCATTATAGGACTTCAAAACAAGATGATAGGAAATCAGCAATGGCTACCATAATGTCTCATTTTCCTCAAAATAGCTGTTCATATCATCACACATAATAAAATTGATTCTTGTAAACTCTTTAGGAGAAATTCTAGGCATGTATAAGCCTATACATGTACATCTATCCTTCCTGTATTAGAGGAAAAAACAAAACAAAACAAAAAATACAAGAAAAACAAGTAAAAAAAGAGACAAATAAATAACAATAACAGAAAACCCAAACAATAACAGTATAGGTTTTCAAAACAAGGTGGTAGAAACGTAACGAAGGTTGTTATTTTGCATAGTTATCTTCAAAAGAGTTGCTCAGATTACCAGATATAGAAATGCAAAATTGATCTAATTCTATGAATGTTAACCGTTTTGTTCCAAGAACTAATAAAGTTAGTAGTACAATCATCTTAGCTATCTTAAGTGTATATATACAAGTTTATATCTTTTTTCTTTTCACTTCCTTCTTTTTTCCTTTTCCCTATCTGAGTTATTTTTCCCCTTTGAGTAGTTTCTTACCCTTTCACAATATTTATTGAAGATTTTGTATCTTATTTACTCTTTCAGTTTCTTACACTAGGGAGACAATATGGTATTTACACATGTGAATTTGATTTATCTCACTTATGAGTATGGTCTCAAAGTCACATCCATTTACCTATAAAAGCTTCACTGTGATCCTTCTTTATAGCTGAGTAGTACCCCATTGTATAAAAATACCACATCTTTTTTTATTCATTCCTCAATTGATGGGCATTTGGGTTGTTACCAAGATTTGGCGATTACAAATTGTGCTGCTCTAAACATGGGTGCACATATATCACTGTGGTATGATGTTTTCAGTTCTTCTGGGACCACGCCCAGAAGTGAGTTAGCTGGGTCAAATGGGACCTCCAATCTCAGCTTTTTGAGGAACCTCCAGACTGATTTCCACAGTGACTGTACCAGTCTACACTCCCACCAACAGTGCAGAAGAGTTTCTTTTTCTCCACAGCCTCTCCAGCATTTGTTATTGGTAACTTTCTTGATCTTGGTCATTCTTTCTGGAGTGAGATGAAATCTCAGTGTTGTTTTAATTTGCATTTTTCTAATGACCAATGATGCTGAACATTTTTTCATGTATTTATTTGCCATTTGTGGGGAAACCCAATACTTAAAGGGAGACCTAGGAAAATTACTGAGAATGTTCTAAGAAGTGAGAGACTCAGGAAACCCATGTGTGAGGAGGGAGTGGAGATTTTTCCAAAGCAAGTGATAATCCAACCTATCCAAGGGGCCAGGGGCTTGCTATGTTTAGGAAAGACCAGTATGGTACTGGTTGACTTTTGTAATTCAGTCTTTGCGGGCCTGGGTAAGAGCTGACGTAGGGATGGTAACCTGGCAACAATGGTCTGAGGTGTCATGGACAGGTGGGGGAGAGGAGTCAGCCCAGTAAGAACCAGGGAAAAGGAGAGACAGCAGCAGCTAGGGGGAGACACCAGGTGTGAGGGGGATGCAAGAGTGCAGATGAAAATGTTAGTCTCTTCCCTCCTGGCTATTTTGCTCGCTGCCTCTCCTACAAAACCCCCTGACTTGAGTCTGTTGTGGGCATGCTGGGGTTTGTCGGTGTCTTTCAAAGTGCCGGGCCCTCCACCTCTCCTCAGGCTCCTTCAGGTCTCACAGCAGAAACCTCCCTTTGCTTGGCTCTAGAATAAGCCCCTGGGAGAGCTGATGAGACAGCAATTAGACCAGTTGCAACGGCCATGTGCTCACATCTCTGTGCCAGGGCAGGCCTGCAGGCTTACTGCCAAACTCTTCTGGGCCAGCCCTGTGCCTGGTCTCTCTCCTGTGTGACCCCACAGCAGCCCCCCTTCTCCTCCATTATAAGGTAATGGGAGGCTGGAAGACGGACTTACTTGGGACTCTGACCTCCACTGGAGCTGGGTATCCCAGCATGCAGGAGCTAGGTACAACCCTGCCAGCCTCAGCACCCAGCCAGTGTTCACCAATTAAAGAGCAGTTGAGGGAAAGGGAAAGAGCAGGGGAAGGCTTCCCTCCCATATTCCTGTCCTTCAGGTCTGTGGTGTCCTTCAGGCTCCTGTGTCTCATTCTTCCCAAAAAACTTCTAGGAGAACCAGGCCCTATGAAGAAGTCTGCCTTTGTCTGTTGAGCTGGTTCTTTTGGGCCTACAACATCTACCTGCTGTGCTTGTGGCCGCTGGGGTCTGATTTTTCCTCAGGCTTTTAGCCTGATAGGAAGGCTTCCCAGCCCTGGGAGTCATCATGGAACATCACTACTCCAGCTGTAGCACATTCTCCCTTCCTGTTCCAAACTTGCACTCCACGGATGAATGGCAGCCCCCTGGCTTTGACCTCACCCTCTCAAAGCTGATATATCCTTGAACCATCATAAAATGGTCCATCTGTTGCAGCGGTGTTTGGTAGAATGAAGGCTGCAAATACCTCTGTTGACTCTGCATTGAAACCACACTCCCCCGTGCTTCTGCAGGCATCTCAGTGACTGCTTTTGTGTTAGGCCCTGGAGGAACAGAAATGCTCCAAGATCATCCCTGCCCTCCATGGGTACACTGTCTGCAGATGTGTCCAGAGATTATTCATGCATCTCTTGAGGGTCATGCTGGGAAACTATGTGGAGCACAGGACAGAAAGGCAGAGGAGGCAGTAGCACAGTGGTACTGAGGAGGGAGGGCAGACTTGAAATGTAAATGAGAGGTTGGGAAGTGGACAAGAAGTCAGAAGCAGCAGCATGGGGAGAAAACTCAAAGCACACAATGTCCTGGTGTTTTGTTGTTTGGGGAATACTGGGAACTGAACCCCAGGCCTTTGCATTGAGTTAAAATCCTAGCCTTTTTTTTCCCCTCCCCTGCCCTAATCCCAGCCTTTTTGAGATTTTTGTTTTTGTTTTTGTTTTTTTTAGAAAAAAGTCTCACCAAGTTGCTAAGTTGCTCAGACTGGGTAATCCTCTGGCCTTAGCCTCCCAGAATGCTAGGACAGTGGGTATGTGCTACCATGTCAGCTGGTCTGGTGTTTTTGAAGGATGTGGGCTGGGTTCTGGGCACCCAACATGGTACAGATGGGGACACTGAGGCATGGAAAGGATATCCATGGGAGATGGTGATGAAAAAGCAGGGAAAATCTGCACAAGCTACAACTGGAAGACTAGAATCACCATGTTTGTGGTTTGTCCTGGCAGAGACAGAATGTCTAATGGGCTGGTGCTGGATTGTGTCTATAAACTGGTATGAGAGGCTCACAAGCCTCAGTCTTCTCATCTCCAAAATGGGAATAATAATGCATACTTTATAGGCTTGATGTATGGCAGAAATGACATCATGCCTATAAAAGGACTTTAGAAATGTCAAGTTCTGTGACCATGGGAAAGATTGCTATTATTGGGACCGTTCTTTCTGGTCCTTGAATTACTACCCTCAGGAAGTCTCTCTCGGTTCCTCCAAACTGGCAGCTGTCAGCGCTTTTCTGATTGTTCCTTTCACAGCATATGGAAGGCAGAGCCCATGTCAGATCCTTCTCTGCATGTGCCAGGCATGGCCCCTGGGAAGGTTCCCAGCTGGTCAAGACGCTCATGCACTTGGGCTCCTGTTGTGCACACACAGAAGGCTTACCAAGCAAGCACAAGCACATGTCTAGGCAGCCACACTTGGAGGCACCCCTTGTGGGTGAGTGTGTGCTCGGGGGCACCTGCCAACACATCCAACTACCTCTTTCCTGTGCACACCCTCACAGGAACAGCGCCCTTCACTTTCTCCTCATGAGTTTGTTGAACTCAATTCCACCCACTCCAGTTTACAGATGAATAAAGTGAGGCTCGGATTCATGCTGTGCAGACAGCAAAGCCTACATGGAAGCCGCGGTGGGAACATGCTCTTCCATGGCATGCCCTCAGTCCCTCTTCCCCACTCTGGCTGATTTTGGTTCCATATGAGACGCCAGAAGCATCTGTTTAACCTTGGGAAGGACTCACAGGACCAGTCACTTGCAGAGAGGGGAGACTGGGGGGATCTGAGGGTTTGGCATTGAAGAGAGAGGGAAAACCTGATCAAAACCCTGTCACAAAGGAGAGGGAGAGAGAGAGAGAGAGAGAGAGAGAGAGAGAGAGAGAGACAGAGAGAGAGAGAGAGAGAGGAGGTTTCCATTCACAAAGAAATCATTATGGTTAATTTAATTCATTGTAGCATTTAATACAGAAAAGCTTTTCTACAGAGACTGGGCATCAGGCCAAGATTTATATATAAATGGGTTTTATTTTAAAAGCGAATGCAGTGAGGGGGATAGGCTGGGGTTAGCCCTCTCACTTTTTCTCTCCTTGCCTCCCCTCTTTCTTTATCTACCTTGCTGGTGCTGTGGAGACCAGCAATTGGGTCCCACACAAAGCAGGATCTCCCTACTTCCCACTCCTATGGCCCAACATTTCTCTTCCCAAGACCTTGCTGTCTTTACTTTCTCAGGGCCACAAGGAGACTCTGAGTAGGGCCCAGCTCAGAGCTGCATGGAAGTAAAAATCCTTGGATGTTCTTAAGATCACACTTAGAGATCACTCCACTTTCTTTGTCCCCATTCAGGCAGTCTTGCCCAGGTGAGAACACTGGGATGCAGTAAAGGAGACTAACCTAACTATGGGCATACAACTTGGCCACTGATGATGGTGGAACTTGAAACTGGGTCTTCGATTTTTTAGTCCAGTGCTCCAGAAGGAGCAGTGACTCTGCCTTGTCAGCTCCTTAATTGTGGGGGACTAGCTCTGCTCTCCTGCACCTGAGGCAGGCCCAGTTCTGCCCTGCCAGGCTGCGTCCCGCCTCCCCAGCTCTCAGTCCTCCAGCAAACTAATCAGCTAATTCACACTGTGGTGTCAATGGCAAATAATAGCTTACTGTAAAGTGCTAATGGTGCAATTTTGGGCTCTCTGGGCTTGTTGGAGGCTGGAAAAGAGCTGTGGGGACAGGGAGACCTTTTAGAGTCCATCATATTATATTACAAATCATGTGTCCTGCACCCTATGTTGCCACACATGCACGTAATTGTCTGTTGGTCTGGGATCACAGCCTGCTGATGAATACACTGCCATGGGTTGAGTAGCACCTGCTCTTAAAGAGACATGTCTGAGGTGACACTCAGATTTGCCTGTCCTCATTTTTTCCTCAGCCTCTGGTTCCAGAAGCAGGGACCTAGACAGCCATGGCCTGGCTCTGTGGGAGCAGAAGAAACCATGTACAAGTAGCAGCCATGGCACCAACCTGAGGTGTCTAGAATGCTGGCTTCCCTTCCCTCTGTGCCACCAGGGGCCAGGGTCAGCTTTCAGGACCAGGCTTACTGTTTCCTCACATGCTCCCATAGCAAGGCTAAGGTAACTAAGCCTTAGAAAGCCAATGCGACAGGCCCAAGGCCAAACCTTTAGGACACAGTGGAACTGGCTCTGGAGCTGGAGCTAGAGCTGGAGTTGGCGCTGGAGTTGGTATTCAGAGTCTTGGGGTCTTTGGCCTTACAGCTGACCAAGGCAGGCTAGCTCAGGCTGGGAACTTGGGAGCGGGGCATAACCGTGCTGGAGGGTCAGCTCCTGGAATTCTGGCTCTGGCAGGACACAGAATCTCTTCCAAGGAAGGGGCTGGTGAGCTCTGCAGTCTGTGCATCGGGATGAAGCAGAGTCTAAAGAGCACAGGTCTGGGCCCCACCCCCTGACACTTAAAGAAGAACTAAAGGGCTGGTGGCTGGGGCCCGGGGCCCCCAAAGAGTCCGTGAGTCCCCAGCACCCCTCCTGTACATTCCCAGGTCTCCCCGTGGCCTGGCTGGTATTTGGGGTATTTGGGGTTCAAGCCCAGTGGAGTCCCACATCTGGATCGCGTTAGTTCGCTGCGTTCCTTTTTGGCCGGGAAAAATGTGTGCAACGCCAGAGGAGCCGATGGACTGTGGATTTGCCCGCCTGCCCGGGCTATCAAAGCGGAGTGGCAGGCAGCCGGCCTCTGAGGAGGGGCTTCTTGGGCGCCACATCATCGCCAGCCAACACCGCCACCGCCACCGACACAGGTAGCTCCCGGGTGGAGCAGGGGCCTTCAGGCAGGCGCTTGCTCACCCAGGCGGCGGCGGCAGCGTCAAAGCCAGCCCAGTGGTGGGGCACAGCCCGGGCAGGCCCGCTGCTTCTGATTAGCGGCTTGCCCGCTGCTCCTGCCCACCAACCTGCTCCTGCAGCCAGAACTGCTGGAGCCACCCCACAAATACTCCCCAAATCCAATGCTGTGTGTGGGGAGGCAGCCTCACGGTCCCTAGCCTGAATAGGCATGAGCTGACCTCTGCAGACTGCTTCAAAACGCAGGAACTTGCTTTTTCCTCTCCAAGTCCCTACTTTTCTCCCTTCGAGGTCCCTCTCTGAAGAGTTCCAACCACAACCAGTCTCAGTGAAAGGCAGTTATTAAAAAATAATACTGAGGCATGTGCAGTACTTTATAGTACAACATAGTGGTAAAGGGGAAAGGTTCTGGAACCAGGCCGCCTGGGTTTAAATCCTAGTCTTGTTAGCTCTGTGACTTAGGGCAAGTTACAGTCTCTGTGTCCCTCAGGTTTTCCCCAGGCCCCATGTAAAAATCTCCACACAATGGGTGTTTGGGTCACAGTGTTGCTGTGAGATTTCAATAAATTAATACTGTAAAGTACTTTCAATGGTGCCTGCCACATAGTGAGCACCCAGTAAATTATTATTATGAAGTTTGTTTACATCCATTGACTCATTTGAGCCTCCAGCAAGTCTGTGGAGTAAGGGTTATAACAGGAAGCAGGTTCACGCAGTTAATAGAGGCAAGGTTGGGACTCATCCTCTTGCCCCTATTCCCTGGCCCTGGTGTCCTTCCTGGCACCGCCATGGTGCCTTAGTCAAGCAACTTGGAGAAGGAACTTTTCTTTAGGATGCAGTTCTTCTACCACATGACTGATGATCCAAGGGAGTCAGGGGAAGAATTGCAAAGTGGGAGTGTGAATTGCTAATCCCTCCGAGCCATGGCTGAAATGGGTTGTTACAGCCAAGCACGGTGGCATATGCCTGCAATCCCAGCTACTCGGAAAGCTGCGGCAGGAGGATCACAAGTTCAAGGCCAGCCTGTGCAACTTAGTTATTTATCAAGACCCTGTCTCAAAATAAAATAAAAAGGGCTAGCTGGATGTGGTGGCACACGCCTTTAATCCTAGCACTTGGGAGGCTGAGGTAGGAGGAGCGTTGTGAGTTTGAGGCCGGCTTGGGCTACAATGCGAGCACAAGGCCATCCTGAGCTACATAGTGCGACCCTGCCTCAAAAAACTAGGGCTGGGAGTTTGGCTCAGTGGCTTGAGCGCCTGCCTGGCATGTGAGTTGGATCCCTGGTGCCACACACACACACAAATAAAATAAAATAAAAAATAAAATAAAAAGGGTTGGGGACTGAACTCAGTAAAAGGTTCAGATTTTCTGAGGGTTGAGTTCTAAAGGTAGGAGAGAAAAGACAGGGCCCAAAAGAGTGCTGCTGAGATCCTGAGGGCCCAGGGGTGGGGGTTGGGAGAGCACATAACCTGAATCCCAGGTATGAGTCCAGCTTCATCTGCGTGGTAGGTAATCTCCAACTTCTCATTTGCATATTGAGGTACCAATGCCCACATCTCAGAGCTGAGGTGAGAGTGAAAGACACGCTACACAGAGAGAGCCTGGTACAGGACCAGCACTGAGGAGGCAGTCGACACTGTTTCCCATCAGGCCCTGGGCAGCCATTATCCAGGTCCACACCACAGAAGGCTTTGTTGGTTTGGGGTCCCTGTCTCCGATCCCTGTGTCTTAGCTTCCCTTGTCATGATCATTTGCCATTTTAGGGACTTGCTAACCCTTGACCCCTGACCTGGCAAAAGAGAGACATACTTTGTCAAGGCCAGGTAAAGCTTTCACTGCAGGGAAGTCCCTGGTTTGACTGGTATGGAAAAGAACCATGTGGTGTGAAAGCAGAGGTTGTGACAAGGTGGCTTCTGAAACATCTCAGGTCCCAGTTATGAGATGGGAAATGAGGCACTGAATGAAGGGCCATCTTTCTGGCCCTCTGAATCAGCCCCATGGCAGAGGAGCCCTGGCATGGTCAAGCCAAGGCCAAGGTCTGCAGTCTTGCTTGGTCTCAAATCCAACTGAGACTGGCTCACGAGCATAATGTTTGGATAATATCTCCACCATTCCTCCATGTGGCCCTAGGACCCATGTTGCCTCCAGCTTGGGGTCTCTCCTCTTTCTCCCCATTTGCACATCAGAGACAAGGGGCTCAACTCCTATTCATCAGGGGTGTGCATCTCCGGAAGGCACGCCCAGGCAAGGCAGGGCATGGAGTCCAGAGAGCTTGCAAAGTGCAGAGCCCACTGGCGGCACCTGGCAGAGGGTGGGTGGAGTGCAGGTTAGAAGCTGGGGATTTTTCCTTAATAACAACTTGGCACCTCAATTCGTTGGCAACTCTGCCTGCCTGCAAGCTGCTCCCCCCACTTTTGGAGGAGCCTTCATCTTCAAAGCTTTTTGGGAAGCAGTTAATTAACCCTCCCAGCCCTACTGCCTGCCCAGGAGGCTGCTGATTCCCTCAGCTCCTCCAGGCAAGGAAAGGGGTAGGCCATGAAACCAAAGTCTAGAGAAAGGGTATGGAGCTTGGACCCAAGTGACCACAGGCTCCTAGACAAAGACGTGGCCCCCCTTTTAACCCTTCTCCTATTCCTCCCATGGCTGTGGGGAACCCTAGAGGCCAAGCCATATGGAAGGACTAGGGATCCAAGAACTTGTCTTCAAACACACTTTTGGAGGATTAATTCATTTCCTTTGTGCCTCAGTTTCCTAATCTGTAAAAAAAAAACTTTTTTAGATAGGGTCTTGCTAAGTTGTGTGTGCTACTGTGCCCTGCTTTCTCATCTTTAGCACAAAGGTATTAATAGCACAGAGGTGTCAGGACTATGGGACTGACTGTCCAAATAACAGTGGGAAGGAATGAAGAGTACTAGGGAGCTGTCTCAGGATGAGAGGCCTGAGTGAAAGAGAGGGACCTGGGGGCAGTGGGCTACAGTGAAACAGAACCAGGATTCTAACCATAGCCATAGCATGTCCCTTTCCTTATGTTGCTTTTTCTCTGAGAGTTTCCAGGGGGGTCCTAAGCTGTGGGTACAAACCAGTTGGGGTCAGAACCTCTTCTAGTTTCAGCAGAAACTAGCCCACCTCCATTCTGGCCCACTGTATAGCACTTGGAAGAAAGCAGGCCCAGAGAGGGGATGTTCAAACAATAGGCAGCAGAACTGGGAATAAGGATACAACTGAGCCAGGGCTGTGAGGATGAGTCCGGTAGGCTCGACTGGGACCTGCTGGTGTTCCAACCACCACACTCATCATCCTCTCCACTTAGGTGTTGGGCCTGAGTTTTGCGAGCAGGCCTTGGAGGTCAGTGGGGAACTGAGCCCTCCTGAAGCCAAGCCAGGAGTCAGACCACTGTGCCTGGGCCCTGTGGACAGAGGAGGGAACTGTCTGGCGCCTGGGAGGAGGGACTGCTAGGTGAGCAATCCTCCTTGAGAGGAGGAAGGGACTGGAAGTCCAAAGGGGGAGGCTTGTTTCTCTGGAAGGGAAACCTTCAAACACTAATTGGTAGTTGCAAGTAATTAAAGTAATTTACTGAGATTATAAAGAAATTTCTTAAGAGTGATTAAGCAACTCCGGCTGTGTATGGTTGTTGGTAATCACTTCCCCAGGGGGATTAGTGCACTTGGCAGGGTGTAACAGGGATGCTCGCACCTGATGGGTCCTGATTCCTCAGCGGGGGCTGGGCCACAGGGACCACAGGGGATGTCAGATCACTTGGACTCATTGATGGAGACAGACGGGGTCTGAGTATACATGGAAGTCCACATGTTCAAGCCCCTTGAGAGGCTCAGGTGCATCCAGGCCCAAACGCATGTGAGGACACACTCATGTGTGTGCTCTGCATATACATGCCATCACAGATATCCCTAGACCCGGGCATGCGTGGTGGAGATTCTCCTCCATATGCACAGGCAGACAGAGACCCTGATGAGTGTGTCCCTCTCACACAGCAACTGGACACAGACAAAAGGAAACCCAAATCTTAGACTCAGACACCTGGACAGAACCAGTGTTTCATGCACAATTGCAAATTGACTTAGATACCTGACCATTGTGTACATATCACGCATGCACATTCAGAACCACACCCAGGTAAGACTTGTGCATACTGCACTGTTCCCCATACCTGCCTGATCCACAGTCTGCTGAGAGCTGCCTCTTATCTTCTCAGAATCCTCAGTGGTGGCCAAGTCAGAGTCTGGGTGTATCCAGGCTAAGCTTGGTGAACCAGAAGTGGGCTGGAGGGGAAGAGCCCTGAGCCAGAGCTGGGGCCTAGCTGGGACAGCTCTGTGTAGACCTCTGTGGCAGGAGGATGTTTGTAGGTCCCAGGATAGAGGCTCCAATCCCAGAACATCACTTCCTAGCTAGGTGACCTTTTCTAAGTCCTCTAATTGCTCTGACACAATTTCTGCAAAATTAGGATAATTACACTACCTTTTTCCTGGATGGAATTGTCATGATGATGAAATAAAATAACGGATGTGAGAATATTTTGCACATAGTAGGTCAGCAGACGAGGGGGATTTCCTTCCTTGGAGACTGGATGGATCGAGATGCTCCTTAGCTAGGGGCAACCCTTCTCGGAAACCCCCTATGTGGAGTTGGCTCTAATGTCGCTGGATGGCTTGCTTTCAGAAGCCCAGAGCATCAGCCCTCAAAATTGGAAATAAAAAGTGAAACTGGCTAGAGCTTTTGTAACCATCAGGATATGTGACCTCTGGTTCTGGCTTAGCACTTTACCCACTGTATAACCTTTGGGGAAATCCATTCCCTTCTCTGGGCTTTAATTTCCTTCCCCATTTTCCTAAAGGGTAGGGATAGGGAAGATCTAGATCAGTGATGCTGAAACTTTTAGAGCTTTCAATGATACAAACAGCCCACTGCCACTATGGCAGGAGTACTGTAGGTTTGCCCCCACTGACCTAGATAATCCATGAGCTTCCTGACGTTCCAGGGTTTGTATAAACGACCTCTGACTCAACTTGAATGATGTTAATCATGATGCCTGTTAATTTTTTCCTGAGAGGGTCTCTGCTCCCCTTAGGGGATGATAATGGTGATCAAGGTTAGGGACGGGAGCTGATCATGAGAGTGACTTACTGGAGAATACAGAATCTCAAACTCAGGTGTAAAAGAAAGAATAAAGTTATAAGCAATGTCAGGACCCTGGAAGAAAAGGAGTCTGGGAAAGGCCTATGAGAATGGTTGCCTCCATCCCATTTCTATGTCAGTGAATACCAAGAGCAAAAGGGTCTCTACTCTCCTGACCTTTTGAGGCTTCCCCTTGGTTGTTGTTCTAATAAAAGTCCCTCCTTCACTTGTCACTTATTTCTCTGTTCAGAGTAACCTTAAGATCTTTAGCACATGAAAGGACCATAGATCTGTTGTAGAGAGAGCTAGGAGGAAGAGGAGATATTGGGAATAACTTCCCAGGTGGGCAGGAGCAGAGCAGGTGGAGTGGTTGAGAAATAGGAAGAGGCCACTGTTTGAAGCTTCTGGAAGGAAGCCAAGCCCACTCAAAGAAGAAGTGGGTTCCAGACCATACCAGGCCAGGCCCTCTGGATTTCTAGTTTCACATCTCAGATTCCTGAAAGTGCAGATCACCTCTCCATATTGACCTTCATTTGGTCATGGAGATCGTAATGCTTACTGACTACCCAGGAGGATGGTACCCTCCTTGGGTACTAGCTCACACATTCTGTGTTTTAGCCTGTCAATAGCTTGGGGAGGGTAGGCAGGCATTACCTTAGTACTGGCAGAGTGGCTGGGTAGAGTTTCACTTTCAATGAGAACAGACCCCCTTTTACCAAGTCCTGAGTTCAGGACCTTGATACCTGCTCTCTTCGGAGCCAAAAAGGGCTCTATCACAGAGGCTGCCCACAGCCAGCCTGGTGCCCAGGTGTGGGCATCAAGGGTTAAACATTCTTTGGTTCTGAGCAGCTTTACCTGTGACGGACTGGTCTGATCCACCAGCCTCCCCAACAAGCCTATTGGTACAGCACTCTTCCCCCACTTCCTTCACCAGTAGTGGTGGCCCAGCTTGTCACTGGTCTTGTTGGACACTGAGATTTGTGGAGTAGTGAAAAGAACACTCAATGATTTAGGAGCCAGACCCAAGCTCAAACCCTGGCCCTGCCATTTTCTATGAGTGTGTGACCTTGGACAAGGCATTTCACCTTTCTGATAGAGCCTCAAGTACCTTATCAACAATAACTCCTTTGCCTCAAAGTCTTGCCTTGAGGGATGAATGAGATGAATAGATTCAGAAGCACGGGGCAGGTCCTGATGCATGGTTTGTCTTTGATGAGGAAAAGTTCACCCTGTAGCCACCTACAGTCTCTTAGACAGAGCTCCTAGTCCAAGGAATGCCAATTCTCTGTCCTAGGACTTCATGAGACACTTCTACTTCCTGCTTTCTGTCCAGGTGTTGCCCAGTACTGCTTATCTTGGGGCTTCTTGTTCTGTGAGTCTCTTAGGGTCATTGTGTCCATCCTCTTGATTTGAGAGAAAAGAACCCTTTGCCCAGATTGAGCTGGAATGGAGCGTGACCCACTCTTACAGCTCTCTAGCAAGGATGCTACATCCCCAAATTTAGGCCTCAGATCCCTGCATCCCAGGCCCCACTAGATCAGAAACCTTTGTCTCTCCAACTGTAGTTCTGGTCTGTTCCTTCTTATCCTGCTGTCAGGGAGAAGGGGAACAGCTGGTTCCCATCCTCTGAATAATAAGCCTGCCATGCAAATCGTTTTCCAAAATCATTAGGCCACAAAGATTCTATTCAGCTGTAATGTTTGTGTTGGCCCCACCCTCATTTCCCTGAGACTGGAAGACATCCATTCACAGAGACAGTAGTGCAGAGATGTACCCAAGAGACCCAGAGACTCAGCTCAGGGGCCTGAGCAGATTTTCTGAGAGAAAGAGATAACCAGGGAGATAATCGCCAAAGGGTCAAGAAGGCTCCTTGACCTCGAGACCCAGAAACCAGGAGGCATTTGGAAACTTTATCCTTTTCCAAAGGA
This sequence comes from Dasyprocta punctata, assembly GCA_004363535.1. NCBI lineage: Eukaryota > Metazoa > Chordata > Mammalia > Rodentia > Dasyproctidae > Dasyprocta > Dasyprocta punctata. The sequence continues at coordinate 15,064 of RJWM01026105.1, read as the reverse complement.
CCCCAAGCAGCAGCTCGACCATGAAAGCAAGAATCGGGGGGCCTGAGGCCTTCCAGGTGCATGGCCCTGTAATCAGAGGGGACAGAACAAATGAAGGAGTGCCCCTGCTCTGGGGGTCTTGCAGTGTAACTGAAAAGCCAACACATACCCAGACACACGTGATAATCTGCATGCCAAGTTAAATAACAGTCACTCTCAATAACAGTACCAGAGACATCTCCAGACAGCAGGTCCTCTGCATTCAACGGAGGGGCTTGTTAGAAGATGGTAGAGCAGGGAGACACTACCTGGTGTCCTTTCCTTGGGCACCCCTGCCACATTTGCTTAAGGCCATGGGGGGAGAGCCATTTTGCTCTTCCTTGGACACAGGGATCACCTGCTTTGGGCATTCTGGGGACTTCCCTATTGCCTAGAGCCTACCCTGGAGATTTCCCAAAGAATTGGGTCAACTGGTAGTAAGATGAGGCCTTTGGCCACCCCATGTACTACTCAAGATTATTTTGATGCACAGAGTGGGTAAGGTGTTGGGGAAGACTGAAGTTTCTGGTGAGTTTTAAAAGAAAGAAGGATTACTAGCAATACTGGGAATTGTGAGAGGCATGGTAGAGAAATAATGTCAGAATCTTCTGTAAAACACAAATTATTAGCCCATTTTTCCTAATATGAAAATAAAGGTGCAGCAAAGAGCAGGGACTGGAGGAAGGGCACAAATTTGGAAAGTGACTATCCTCATTGTCACCACTGCCACCTCCATCACCACTATCACCAACTTAATAAAAGCTATCATCACTGTCATCATGTGCAACGATTTTAATATTCATTTTATCAACAACCACTATCAATGTTGCCAGTCATGTAATTTCTACCCACTGTCATCTTCTGCAGTACCGTTTCTGGAATGTATTTACTTACTCAAAAGTCTAATTATGCCAGACACAGTGGTGCATGCATGTGTTCCTACTACTCAAGAGGCTGAGGCAGGATCATGAGTTTGAGGCCAGCCTGGGCAGCTTAGTGAGATCCCACTTCAAACTAAATAAATAGAAAGGGCTGCGGTATAGTTCAGCATTCTTTGAGTTCAGCCCCCAGTACCACAACAGAACAGAATTAGGCTAAGTGCCATGGGTTCCCCTCTGAAAAAGAGATATAGAGGCCGATTCCTGTCTTTAAGTCAGTGGTTGATAAACTAACATAGACAGACATGTGCATTTGAGACCCACCTCAACCAGCCTACATATCTGGGGCTCTTGCTACGTGTGGGGGCCTCTATTCAAGTCAGGGCCAGGACCCTGCCGAGGTTGAGGGCAACCTGGGCCTGAAATAGATAAAGTGCTGTTAGACTGGTTGGTGTGAGCACCGTGCCCGATGCATCTCCGCCTCTAGCTGTCCCCACTGAAGGCCATGAGAGGGGTTGATAAAGAAGGGGCACCCAGAAAGAGCACCAGGGGATAGTAGGCAGGGCTGGGGGAGATACCTGTTAGAAGAGTGGCTGAGGCCTAGGGGTTGGTGGCCCCTGAAACCTGGAAGTCTGCTTGCTTTCACGGCTCCCATCAAGACCTGTACCCACATGTTTCCAGTAAGGTGGTGATTCATGCCATGCTCCAGGGCAAGGTGTAAAAGGCGGCCTAGGACATGCTTACTGCCTTCCAAAGATTCTAACAGGGTGGGTGAGCATGTGAACGTGTTTGAGGGTGAGTGAGTGAGTGAGTGAGTGTGCATGTGTTTGTTGGGGTGGGGAAATATGTGCCTCTTTCTTTCTGAGCAAACCTTGGGTACTAGGGGTAGGGCAGTGCTGGTTCCAGGCTGAGGAGCATAGAGGGCTCCCTAGCTTTTACCTCTGGGGAAAATCTTGGGTACTTTAAGAGTCTTCTTTGCCTAGACAGTAGCGCTGGCTTCTGCTCCTTGACCTGCACCCCATCCATTCAGTTACTTTCTAAAGAAGCAGGAACTGGCCTGGCCATTCTCTAGTTCAATGGGTGGAGAAGGGCATCAGGGATACTTCTTGCTCTCTGATGACAAAGAGCTCCCTCTCTCCTCTCTTGGATGTCCATTCTAGCTCAGGACAGGGCTGTTGAAATTGCCATCTGCATGTGTACTGATAAGATTCCTGGAATTTGCTTTACAATAATCCTTGGACAGGGAGTAGGTGGGAGGAGGGGGTGAAATAAGATTGGCCATAGGTTCACAATTGTTGAAGCTGGGTAATGAATACACACATGGCGGGCTCCTGAAACTATTCTGTCTGTGTATACTTGAGATTTTCTGTAATGAAAAGTTAAAGCAAAACAAAATAAAACAAAGCAAAACCCCACAAAAACCGTGTGTATGTTGAGCTGAAACATACTTTCCAGTGGTTTCCACCCACAGATCCCAGATATGCCTTCTTGGACCATGTAGGACACCCTTGTTCCCTTTGCCCCATGTTGGCCCCCAGCTATTTGGACAAAAGTATTGACTTTGGAGCCAAAAGATCTGGGCTAGGGTATTGGTGCTATCATTTGCTAGAGGTATGGCCATGCAAGTCGTCTCTTCTCTGAGTCAAATGAGAGTGAGAATGCCTTCCATTTGGGGCCTTGTGGGGATTCCACATGGGTTAAGCCCTCCACGCAGTGCTAGCACAGAGTAAGCACTCAGTATGATTGAATCTCTGCAGAATGTGACTATTGTAGGGTAAGGTTCTCAAGTCCCCATGGATGGAGGAAATGGCCCCTGTTCCCCATGCCATTTTCCTCAGTGTGTGTGACTTTCCCTGGCTATTTACCAATGTGGAACCTACAATTGGGCCCCATATTCCAGATGTTGTGGATGGGCAGGAGTACAATAGAGCTATTACTTTCTTGCATCTGGGAACTGTATTTCGATTCACACAGCCTGAGATTTCATTTTTTAGCCACCATGTCTGTGAAGCCTGTGGTCAACTCACAGCCCTTGGTCTTTTTCACACATGTGGCCATGCAGCAGTGTCTCCCCAGCTGGTATTTGTAGAGTTTGGCTTTGAATCTCAAGCAAGGCTTTACATTTAGTCCTATTCAACCTGATTCACTGGTTTGGGCCCCTGGTTCAAGCGTGGTGAAATTTTTTTTTTTTCATTTTCCAATTTAACATATTAGCTATTCCCTACAGCCCTGGATCTCTGGAGATCGGGTGGTCTCTGTGCTCTCCTCCCGACCACTAATAACCTTGGTGTGCAGGATGGAATCAAGACCCAGGGCCCCCTGGTAGCTGCTAAATGATTCCTTCCTGGTTGGCATCAATCAGAGCTCTTTAAGTTCAATTATTCAGTGACTAACTCACCTCATCTGACCTTCTCTAGCCCATAGCTCTTCATCTTATTCACAAGGACAGTGCAGGTGTCCTTATCAGAAGCTCTGGTGAACTCTAGGGACCAGAATAATCACAAAATAATATGAGGCCTAACTCGCCCCAACCTGTTCTTAGTGCATGCACTGCTTCCTGGTACTTCCAGCTTCCCTTGAAGATTTCCTGACAGCCAACGACTTAATGCTTCTTTAGAAAATTTGGTCAAAGTACCAGATCTAGGAAAATGGCCTAGTATCACCAAAGTACTTTCCCTCATTTTTGAAAAATAAATGCTTTACTTGTGAGCCTCTCAGCTTCCATGAATTTCAGAGTTGTGGCAATGGTTTAGACCTCATATCTGCAATTGCTGTTGGTACCCTGGACTGGGAGGTGAAGTCGTTTAAAACAACAAGTCCATTCAACATCCTTGGCTGGACACCATGGTGAACTAGGGCTGGGACAGATGTGATTCTTCTATTCAGTAAACTACTCACACATCTAATCAGAGAGGTAAGGCATGCCAATAATTGGTCCTAAGAAGAGGCAGAAGGTGACAATGCTGGAAAAGGGGGACAGATACAGTGTTAGGAGGTGGGGGAGTTGAGCTGAGAGGCAATCAGAGAAGGTTTCATTGCAGAGGAGTTCACAGTTCCACTGGGCCTTAAAGCATAGGCAGGATTTAGATATGTGGCGATGGAAGAAAGGTGCTCTAGGCAGGTGGAAGAGCCCAAGTGAAAATGTGGTGTGTGTGTGTGGGGGGGTAGGGGGTGCTTGTTTGAGTTATGTAGCATGAACAAGGAGTAATAATCATAATTTTGCTGCTATTTATTAAACACTTACTATGTGCCAGAAATTGCATTAAGCAATTTGCATGCATCATCAGTGAATCACAATGTTCCTTATAAGGCAGGTACTATAATTATCTCTGTTTAATACATCAGGAAACAGAAGTTCAGCAAGGTCAAACAACAGCGAGGATGTGGCAGTCAGGTCTTTGAGCTAGAACTGGGCTGTCAGACTCCCTGTTCTTAATTCAAAAGTCACTCAGATCTCAATCTTAGTGCCTTCCTGTTGGATGGAGCAGCCAGATGGTGGGGGAACCAGGCTGTAGATTCCCTGCCTGGTGTTGCCAAGCATTTGGCTTTTCTTGGTCTCTATGTAGAGTTATTGCTGCCTGCCCTTGCTCCTGCTCTGATCCCGTTCCCCCATGCACTGTTCTGTCTCACTTCAAAACCGTGGTGTGTAACCTTACCATTTCTGAGTTCCTTTGGCAAAATACTTTTGCAGTTCTTATTTCTAGTACCTGCTCCATTTTGTTTGGGTTGTGGCCACTCAGGTCTAATATCTAGGTGCTCCCTTCCTCCAGAGCCTTTAGGCCATCTTTCTTTTGAAGCAGCTGGGCTATGACTTCCTCTTCCCTAATCTGCCATCCCCAATCTTTGCCCTGGCTTCTCTGAATGCTCCATGGCAGGTGGCCAGGGCCCATGCCCAGGCCAGTGGGCAGGCTCAGCCCTCCCCTGTGATGAGGACCAGCTCTGGCAGACCTGCTCACTTTGCCTGGGGTATCTTGCCCTTCCTCCTCCTCAGCCAGGTCCTTCTTCTGGGCCAGTAATAGGTTCTGAGAAGCCACTGGCTTCCTGTATCCTCTGAAAGGCTCAAGATCACTGAGGGCCACCAAGGATAGGATGGGCATTACCCTGCTAGAAGCAGAGGTCTGATGCCTACAGCAGTCTGGATTGGGAATACCCATCCACTCTGGCCCTCCGCTGCTGTTGTGTTTTCATAAGAAATGGCTTTCCCCTGGAAGGAAGGAGATACACAGCCCCTGTGTTTGGAGAGAGAAGGCCCACCATGCTTTTTCTCTGTATTCCCCATCAGAAAGCCATTGTCTGCTGCCTCAGGCTGGTTGGGCATCCTCTAGCACACTCACAACTGTTCCTTTCCCCCTCCTCCTGTGATGTGTGTGTGTGTGTGTGTGTGTGTATGTGTGTGTTTGTGGTATGAGGTTACGTGAGAGGACATGCACATATGTGTTTGCATTTGCAGGGGTGGGGGGAGGGGATATACGGGCAGGAGGGGCCGCAGTGGAAGATGGGCAGGCATGCTAGTGTACACGCATAGGTGCGTGTGTGTGAGCGTGTGCAGGAGGGCAAGTGCAGGGGAGCCTGTGCACTCACAGGTAATTCTTGCTCTCCTGTCTGAACCTTCCCTTTTGTTGCAAGTCCCAGCCCATCAACCTCAGTATTTAGCATCCTGGCTCTGTGATTGTTCAGAGTCCAGCATTTTGAGTGTTTCTGGTACTTGCCTGTGCTCCACGCTGGTTTGGGAATAGCAAGAAACCCCACCCATCCACTCTCTCTGTTTCAAAATGAGGCAGCAGAGCAAAGGCAAAGGACCCTCTCTGGCTTAGAGTCTGTGCCCCCCGCCCCGCAGTCTTTCTCAAACTGTAGCATCCAACCCATTAGCAAGTCATGTAATCCATTCAGTAAGTCTTGACCAGGACTTAAAAAAATAAGAGTATACCCCATGTAGTAAGGATAGTTTCACGAAACTTTTGTTTCCATTTTATATATGTACTAGAGCTTGATATAAAAATGATTTTATACACATATATGTTTTTTCATCATGAGTTGCAATTTAAAAATATGCTCAATGCACACGCCTGTAATCCCAGCCCTTTAGGAGACGGAGGCATGAGGATTGTAAGTTTGAGCACAGCCTGGGCAACTCAGCTTAGTCTACAGCCATACCACCCTGAGCACACCCTATCTCATCTGAAGATATTGCTTAGTGTGAAGTTTAATCTACAGTAACACACACACACACACACACACACAAAGTGTGTTGATGGTGGAGGGGGAGTAATATTTCTAACCCCTCAAGAAGCCTGGGTCTGTCCCATTTCCTGTATTTTTTCCAGCCAGCATTTCATCTCCAACCCAGGAACATTATTTCTTTCCTTGAGCCTCATTTTCCACAACTGTTTAAAGCAGGATCAGTATCCTGGACCTTCACATCAGGGTGCCAGGCAAACTCAGAAAAGTGTGTGAGTGCGGTCCAAGGCACTGGCCCCTACCCCTCTATAGATGGCATCGCTGTGTGGCCTCTTAACAAAGGGGGCTAAATCCTGCTCGGGCAGGCCAGGCTTCCTAGTTGGGTGCGGGGGTGTTACACAGTAGAAGCTGGTGAGGGAAAGTGAGATCCTGCTCCCACCCTTGGGCTGCTCCCTGCTACAGAGCGTGGATGGACCATCATTAGGCCCAGGCCTAGGAGTATGCAACCTGTGCTCACAGACTCAGTCCTATCAGAGATGGAAGAGACATAGCAGTGGGAGAAGAAATGACCAGTGGTCTGTCTGCTCCTTGGGAGGGGCTGGGGTGGAAAGTCAACATCCCCTCAGGACAGGGGCTCAAAAAGGCCCTCTGCAGCTTGTCAGGGCAGCCGTCCACGGCCCTGCCCCTCACCCAGCCTTCATCTTGCAGCTCAGTTCCCAAGGTAGGTGTCTTTGTGCTGACTGGCCCCATTCCCCCTCTTTCTGCCCTTGCTCTTCTTGCTCCTCCTCTTCCTACTTGAAGCCTACTTGGTTGTTTACACCTCAAAGGTATTTGTAGATCACTATCTGGAGACTGTTGGCCTGACTCATCCCTGAGCCAAGCCCTGTCTGTTGGCTCCCTTAATCTCCCTCCTTCAGCCAATCCCTCTTTTCCCTTAATCATTTTCTCTCTCCTTCTAAACACCCTCCAGCGAGTCTGGCTCCCTGCTTCTCTACCTCCCTTTCTGCTGAGAATTCTTCAGGGAAATGTACATGCCTGTCTCCCAGGGCAGAAGGAAGGCAAAGTGGCAAAGGCCACTTGAAGCTTGCTCAAGGCCTGAGATCACCAGCTCTTGGTTTCCTCTTTGGGCAAATAGGCAACAAAGTCCCACCTCTGCCAGCTTCACAGGCCTGAGCTGAGGAGTGAAATGAGATCATGCGTGTGAACAGCCCTGTGGAGACCTTCAGAGGTGGTGCTGGGGCGGGACCAGAGTTGCTGTGACCTGAGAGGAAGGCAGTGGGTCCTTTCATGCGTGTCTCTGGGGTGCCACACATCCCTGGCCCAACTTGCTCACACTTTCCGCCTCTTCTTCTCTGGCTCTGTCTTTCTTGGTCACCTCCCTCCCCCGACCACCCTGTCTGCTTCCACCTATCTCTGCTCCTTCCAGCTGCATTGCAGGCTCAGGCCACTATCCTCACCCCTTATAAGGGCAGGCACAGGAAAACCCAGGGCCCCAAACCACCAGGTCCAGAGGACAGTCTGGCCCCACACCCAGCAAGCACCAGAGAAGAGAAGGGCCAGGCATAAGGACTTGCCCCCTGCTTTCCTCCAAATGCCTTGTCCAGAGATGTAAGGCACATGGCTTGGTGGCCGTGACAGAGTAGTGATGGTGGTGGTGGTTCGTGTGTGTGAGTGGGGAGAAGATTGGCTTGCATCAGCTTACATAGAATTTTCGTGGTATTTATGTAAACCAAACTAGTCTCTGACAATTTTCCTCTTTAAATGTTGTTCTTGTTCCCCTGAGGGTTGTGTCTTGACATGGCCTGGGCTCATTCCCCCTCCCTGGGCCTTGATAGTTCCATCTGTGCCATGAGAAAGGTTTGAACTATGTGGCCCTCAGAGTCCTTCCAGCTGGGATACTCTATATGACCCTAACAGATGCCATCTTCTCAGCCATGTGTCCCCAGGTCCTCTCCTGGAGGTCAGCTCTGGGCAACATCACTGTGAAACCTTGGACCACATCAGCCATACATCCTCAGAGGTTTTCCCAAGGTCCCTTGCTAGGAAAGCCCAAGCCTAGTGTCCCAGAGCAACAGCTGTGAGGTGGAGACAGGCACAGGCTTAGGGAGGATGGCCCTGTGACCTTCTGGTCCTCTCCCATGGACCATGAGGGCAGAAAGTCCTGGGCTCAAATCCCAGCAGTCTGTTCCTGACTCACTTTGTAACTTTGGACAAGTCACTGCCTCCTCTAAGGGTCCTCATTTGAAAAATGGGTGTGAAAGAATCTCTCCATTGCAGGTTAAAGGGGGTGGTTTCCCAGAGAACTACAGAAGGTGGCTCCTTCCCTTCTCAGTCTTCACTGGTATAGAGCAGCTGGTCCTGCTCTTCTTGCTCCTGTGCTGGGAAGGCCGCACTGGACCCAGGCCCTGTGGAGGAAGGCCAGCTGGGGGCCTCTTCACACCTGATGTGTCAGCAGTTACCGAATGCCTCCTGGGAGTATCAGGGAAACGAAAGGGAGATGTCTGCGGAGGGAGGGGGCAGCACAGGGACAGAAAGAGAAAGAGACAGGCAAGACGAGAGAGAGAAGCAGAGACAGGGTGGAGTGGGGGGAGAAAGGGAAACAACATAAAGGCACACTCAGGGCACAGAGGGACAGGGGGCTCTAGAGAAGGAGACAGATTGGGGAAAAGGCAAAGGGAGAAAAAGGAACAGGGCAAGAAGTAAAGCAGATAGGGCAACAGACACCCTAGGGAGAATGGAGCAGAGAGACAGAGACAGATGGGGGGGTGAGACTGGGCCCAAAGAACTACTAGAAGCAAACCAAATGAGGCAAGTGGAAAGAGAGACAAAGAGAAAGAAACAAAGAATTGGCGACAGAAGGAAAGACGGATGGGGAGCCAGAATGGGAGGAAGGAAGGAAGAAGGAAGAGAATGGAAGAGAGAGAGGGAGGGAAAGAGGGACACAAAGAGAGAGGGAGGGACAGGAGCAGGGTGGAGGGAGTTGTTAGTTCAGGGCCACCAAGCCAAGCAGCACAGCAGGCATGCAGGAAGCGCTGGGCTCAAAGAGCAATGGCTGACTCAGCACATTCTCCCTAGCTCCCCATCCCTCCCACTGCTGGCCTCCAGCTGCCCCCACTCCCTTCCCTTATCACTGGGCCCTTGGCTGAAAAAGGGGCCCTGTGGCCCTCCTGTTCTGCACACTCCTCCAGGCCAAGGTTAGCCGGTGCTCCCAGCCCCTTCCAGCCCTCCTCCACCACCTGAGCAGCCTCAGCACTCAGGTGGGGAGGAAGCAGGTGAGCACTCCAGGGAGAAAGGGCCACATTCCAGCTTCTCAGCAGGAAGGGGAGGAGGAAGCGGGGAGGAGGCAGCCTGCTCTCTTCTCTTGCAAGCTTCTGCTCTCACGGCCCTTGCTGTCATCTCCTAGAGGGCTTGCCAGGGTCCCAGGGGCCTGAGGTTTTGGGTTGAGGATCACCTCTGAGGCTGCAGCAGCTGCAGGGGGCTCAAGGTGGCCAGCTCTTACTCCCTAAATGAGAGCAGATCTCGTTTTCCTCAGAGAAACCTGGTCAGAGCTCCTTAGGCCCAGTATCTGAAGAAACTGAGAGCATTCCAGAAAGAAGGACAAGTGTAATGAGCAAGATCTGGGGAGTGGGTAGGGGCTGCTCTCTCCTCACTTGACAGACTTAGGCCTCAAGACAAGAGGAGAGAGTGAGTGAGGAAAGCACTTAGTTTTGGCAGAGGCTCCAGGTCCTGATTCTTGGGGCTTTAGGAATAAAGGCAACCAAGGGCCTTCGAGGCAGAAGGAAGATGGTGCCCAGATAGAGAAGGCGAGAGTCCATAGTAGCCTACCTCCCTCATTCCTCTCTGCGATGTCTGAGTGGAGATTGCTCTGGATTTCTGTCCTTGCCGGCACAAACTCACGAGGGGAGTCAGCTGGCCCGGAGGAGCAGCCAAAGGAACTGGGGTTGTTGATCCTGGAAGAGAGAAAACTACGGGGAAGGGTGGGAGGCATGGAGTCCAGTTCCAGAAATTTGAAAGTCTGTCAGGGAGCAGAGTATTTACAAAACATCTTTGAGAGGGATGATTTTTATCCAGGTCCAACCAGAGGGAGGCAAGGTCACCAGAGACTAGGGAAAAGTGGAGAGCAGCTCTCCAATCAATCATAGCACTCTCTCCAATCATTCATAGCACTCTTTTCTCCACCCCAGGGCCCTCCCAATCTTGGGAGTTTCCAAAGCAGACTGGGCACAAGGAGAAGTTACAAGGAGTTGAATTCAGACTGTTAATAGACATTCACTTTCTGACAATCAGAACTGGCCCAGAAGAGAGAAGGATGGAGCCCTCCTGACAACTGCAAGGGTACAGGAAGTCCCCTGGCAAAGCATGCGGTGGGAGTGGGATGAGATTACCTACCTTCCAGGTTTTTGCCAGGCTTAATGAGTTTTAAAATATTAAAGTGAAATCCACCGACCGAGAGTGGTAACAGTTCACTGGTTTACAAAAGAGCCACATGCCAAGGGCAACTCCCTCTGTCTCTGAATTTCTATTTCCTTATTACCTTAAGGCCCATTTCCCCTCTCCAAGATCTCCCCTCAACAGGATCTGCTTGCATCAGAGATGCAGGGAGCCTAGAATGTCATGGAGGCCACGGGTTGCTCATCAGTTCTCTGTCTGCTGCCTGACTTTCTGTGGGCTCAAAACGGAATCTTTCTCTGGATCAGGGGTTGGGGCTTTCATTGAAAGGGGCGGAGGCAAGGTAGACCGAATCAGCAAAGGGTGGAGTGTAGGTGTGACTAGGGGTGATGGAGCAATCCTGCAAATTGGTTAGAAGAGCTTCCTGGAGAGATAGTGAGCACCCTGTCCTGGAAGCCTTGGAGAACATATGGGGTTGGCCACTTGGCAGAGCACTGTTGAAGGAGTCCTGGAAGCCTGAGAATTGGAAGGCTTGAGGATCTGCCTGGGCCACACCAAGCAGGTGTCTCCTGGTCTGAGGCCAACTGGAGAACTAGTCCCTGGGCCCGGCTGAACCTCTGATCTTAGCACTGGCAGCTCCAGAAAGCCCCCTCCCTGATTCACCTGCCCAGGCTGACTCAAATCCTGAGCCCAACTCTCACATCTGCAGGGTGGAGCACAGATGTGCAGACCTGAAGGCAGGCCACATGGCAAGCTGGACCGCACCCGCGTGTGAGGGGCCTGGATGTGTCCAGCAGGACTTCTCTTGCCTTGGCGGGAAAGGGAGGGGCTAGATAGCCATTCATTAGGGCCTGTGAGGGCCTTCCTCTAGCTTAGGCTGTTTTCTCTTTCTTCCTCTGAGCCCTGGCCTGGTGGCCCAGGCCCATTCTGCTTGGCTGGACCCATCCTGTCTTATCTCTGCCCTCATCAACATTCCTCATTCCAGCTTCCCTATCCCAAGCTGGGACATATACCTGAGGGGCAGATCAAAGGCCCACAGCTGCTCTTGTCTGCTCCCATTAGACCTCAGCTGAGAAAGGGAGCCCACCCTGGCAGGCTGCCCCGGCCCCTTCACCCTGCCTTCCCTCTCCCTTGCTCCTCCCAGTGTGGCGCTTCCAGCTGCAGAGGAGCCCCTGGCCTGAGGCACTGCTCCCCGCCCCTAGGAGGAGAGAATGCCTCAGATGCCTGAGTGAGAACCGGCCCTGGGCCAGGACCTGGGCAGACAGAGGCAGACAGCTGCCTGGAGAGTGAGCACAGACCCTGGTGCCTGGGGAGGGCCCATCCTGGTCCCTGCTGCCCCTCTTGGGGAGCCACCATGAGGACTGAGAAGCTGGATCTACAACCTGAGCACAGTGCTTGCAGGACCGTGCAGATGGCCTGGGCTTTCTTCCAGAACTGCATGGAAAGGAAAGCTTGGCCAGAGACATAGCTCAGCAGCGCAGTGCCTGCCTGGCAAGTGCAAGGTCCTGAGTTCTATCCCCCATACCAAAAAACAAAACAAAAACAAACAAACAAACAAACAAAACAAAATGGGAAAGGGAGGCTTTGAGGCCTTGATCTATGCCTCCAGCTGCACTGGCCCTCTCTGAACTTCCTCAAGCACACATATACATTGTCCTCTACCTCCAAGCTCTTGCACTCATTTTCTCACCTGCTTAGAATGCTCATCTCTACTGAGAAGAGCGCATTCCATAGGAGGAAATAGGGGTACCAAGCTACATAGAACATACAGATCCACTGTTTTTACATATAGAAAACAGACACAATAATGACTTATGCTTGCTGAGTAATGTGTTCCAGACACTATTCTAAGAACTTTATAACTGACTTAATTTTCATGATGGCTCTATGCATTAGGTACCATAAGCAGCACACCCATTCTCCAGATAAAGAAACTGAGGCCCAGAGAGGCAGAGCATCTTGCTCAGTGACACATAGCTATTAAGTGGCAGGACTGGTACTTGCCCTAGGTAACCTGACTCCAAACTCTCTGCTCTGAGCCATCATGTTCTGCTTGCCCCTCATTTGTGGAATGATAGCAAGAGAAAAGGCCTGGAAGCATATGTAATTGGCCCTCCATATCTGCAGGTCCCACATCAGTGGATTCAACCAACTGGGATTGAAAGTATTCTGGAAAAAAGTGTATCTGTACCAAACATGTACAGACTTCCACCCCCGAAACAATACAGCATGACAAGTGTTTACAAAGCAGTTACTACATTGCACTACTACTAATCTAGAGGTGATTTAAAGTATATGGGAGTTGACATATGTAGGTTCTATACAAATACAATACCATTTTACATAAGGGACCTGAGAATCCGCAAATTTTGGTATCCACAGTGGTGCGTGTGTGTGTGCATGTGCGTGTGTGTGCTGGAATGAATCCCTTGCAGAGTAGGTTAGGAATTCTTAGGAGATGGCATGCTTTGAAATGTCCTACAGTATATATGGAGGCAGGAGAATGTAATAATAGGTATGGGAACTCTGGAGATAGGGGAATTTGGTACCATGTTCCGACTCTGCTACTCACTATATGAATGTCCCAAAGTACCTCCACTTGGTCATTGGTGAACCAAGGACGATGACAAAACTTATTTTTGGGATTAGTACTTGCGTTAGCTGAGATATTGAATGAGCAGCGATTAGCGTTTGTAGATTTAAAAAGATATAATTTTTATAACCAAAAATAAGGACTAGAAGAGTCTTCCACCTTCAAAAAGTCTCTGGGCAAAAGTTCCATCCACTGGGCAGTCTTCTCATCTGCCCCCTCTGCCCAAGCAAAGCTTTGCCCATTCTTCTACCCTTGGGGCCCAGGCTGGAGTTTCTAGTCTCTCAGGAGCAGGGGCCATGGCAATCACCACTTGCTTCCTCAGGTTGTAGGTCAGGACCAGGCAGAGGGGTTTGGGGAAGCTCTTTCATCCATATTGTATACACCCTGCTGGTATGTGCTGTGAGGCTGTACACAAATAGCCAGAGAAGGTACTGCCCCACCCCTACCTCTGGTGGAGCCCAAAACCCAGGGCAGGGGAGGGGGTACAGGCCTGAAACTGTGCATCAAAGCAGAATATGTTGGCATGGAGGCTAGAGGAACACAGTCACTCAGTCATTAGCAAATATTTGTCAGGTGCCTGTTATGTGTGAGGCACTATTCTTAGAGGCTTCCGTATGATCATTAGCATATTGACAATCCAGAGGAAATAAGATTTGGCCTGGTGCAGTCTTGGAAGAAAGTGAACCAACAATGGTATAACTAGAGTAAATGGTAGTAGGGGAATACGTCTGTCCCCTTTGTCTCCACATGTTTGCTCAGAACACTAAAACTGGAATCTCAGCAGCATCCCCACACATCAACACTAGAAGGCAGATAGCCCCTTTGGCCTCCCTCTCTCTATGTCCTTGTGTTCCAGGAAGTGGGAGTAACACAGGCAGGGCTAAGGGTGAGGGGCATGTGGTGTATTTGTAGAACTGTGAGTCATTCAGCTGATCTGGAACAGAGCAGTCAGGGCTGGGGGTCCCAGAGAGAAGAGTGGGGAGGGAGCAAGCTGGAGAGGTAAGCAGGGACCAGGTCCTGGGTTTTGGCTACAGAGTGTGGACTTGATCTTGTAGGTCAAGGAGAGTCCCCAGGAGGTTTCCCAGTGAGGTCATCAGATGTGTGCTTCAGAAAGTTCACTGACTGGGTGAAGAGGATGAACTTAGGCTGGGTCCTTGTAGAGTTGGAGGGGCCTGGAGGATATTCAAACTGGGAAGGGGCCAAGGCTCAAGGGAGAAGGCTGGGAGGGAGGCCTGGGGTGGGGATATCAGCATGCAGATAGGAGCTGGAGCTGAAAGAAGATGAGCTCACATGGGGAGCCTGGGGAGAACAGAAAAGTTCAGGGTAGGACTGAGCCCCACAGCCTTCCTTCCAGCATTCAAGGACCAGGAGAGAAAGAGGAACTGGCAAAGGAGACGCCAGAGTAGCAAGACAAAGGGGAGAAAAACCAAGCAAGTGTTGGAAGCACTCAGTGAATATTTCTTAAATGAACTTGAACTAGGAATGACCAAGTTCATCTATCAAACCACTTGCTAGTGACCAGTTAAAGGCAAAGAATTGAGCAGAATCTCTCTATTGACTAACTGATTGATTGTAGTACTAGGAATTGAACCTAGGGCCTTCATATTGGGCTACTCAGCCCTTTTAAAATTTTTTTTCAGACAAAGTCTGGTTAAATTGTTCAAGCTGAGCCCAATTGTTTGATCCTCCTGCCTCAACCTCCTAGAGTGCTGGGATTGCAGGTGTGTGCCCCCAAACCAGATTTCAAGTAGAATCTTTATGAATGAAACCCTGGTGCTCACGTAGGTTCCTGGGCCCTGCCAGGGGATTTCTGACTCAGTAGGTCCAGGTGGGGCCTGGGAGTTTTCATTTCTAAGCAGCATTGAAGCATTTCAGGAGCAAAGGTCTGTGTCTCAAAGTAGAATTTTCTTGGAGGCAGGTAGTAAAAAGCAGAGGGTACAGAAGATGTTCTAGTGACCTGCCCTCAGGGCAGAAAGAAAAAATGGATGGTTAGTAGCACTGCCCCACT
>RJWM01026104.1:0-28503 GCA_004363535.1 Dasyprocta punctata | reverse complement strand
GGAAATCAGGAATGAAAAAAACAAAGATTTAGAATGTATCAAACAGATTCAGAGAGACTACCAGGAAATCAAAGACTCCAATGAAAGTTGGCAGAACCACCTGAAAGAAACTAAAGATAGACTTTCAAATCTGGAAGACAGGCTGGAAGCATGGGATCAAGAAAGGAAAGACCTCCTAAAAATAATAAGAAATTTGAAAGTGGTAGTGCAATGGCTGCAAGACAACCCAAGGAAATATAATTTACGAATAAAAGGAGTGAGTGAAAAAGGAGGGGTCAATACAAATCAAATTAAAAGCCTATTTATGGTAGTTATTTCAATACAAGAGGTATTCTAAGGGGAAAGGAGGAAGGAAGGAAGGGAAAAGGAAAAAGACATAAATTTATAAATATGTATATATAGGACAGTTAAAAAGACTATATTACTAAATACATTAGCTATTGAAAAACAAAAGTTAATACTCATGAATTGATAAATTTTACATGTCTATAACTGTCAATCTGATCAAGCCCTATGAAGGTAGTGACATGCAATATTGTAACTGCTGTCAAACTTCAACCACCTCGGTGTGTAAACCTACAATGTTATCATATCAGATTTGTTGTTGTTGTTTGTCTTTGTTGCTTTTTGTTTCTATCCTCTGTGTCTATTTTGTCTTAAATAAAATAAAATAAAATAAAATAAAACAAGAAGTGTGTGATTTTTATCTTCCAGCAGTTTAAATGTTTCTAATTTTTTTATTTATTTAAGAGAAAATGGACACAGAAAAGAGAAACAAAAAGCAAAAGAGACAAACAAACTACAACAACAAATCCAATATGATAATATTATACATTTACAAAATGAGATGATTGGAATTTGACAGTAGTTGTAATATTACATATCATTGCCTTCAAAGGGGTTCTTCAGATTAAGAGATATAGACATGTAAAATTGATCTAATCATATGAGTATTAACTGTTCTTTTCAATAGCTAATGCATTTAGTAATACAGTCATTTTAACTATCCTATGTATACCTATTTATAAGTTTATGTCTTTTTCCTTTTCCCTTCCTTCTTACCTCCTTTCCCCTTAGAATACCTCTTATTGTCTTTAAAATAACTGCCCATATCATCAGGCCTAATATAGTCAAACAAAATAGTTCAGAATAAAACCAATAAAAAATAAAACAATGGTCACAGAAAAGAGAAACAAAAAGCTAAAGGGACCAACAAACAACAACAAATCTGATACTGTAACATTATAGGCTTACAAAATGAGATGATTGGAATTTGACAGTGGTTGTAACATTGTATATTGTTACCTTCAAAGGGGTTGCTCAGATTGACAGCCATAGACATGTAAAATTGATCTAACCATATGAGTATCAATTGTTCTCTCTCCATAGTTAATGCATTTAGTAGTATAATCATTTTAACCATCTTCTGTATACCCTCATATAAATCTATGTTTTTTTCCTTTTCCCTTCCTTCTTTCCTTCTTTACTCTTGTAATACCTCTTGTTATCTTCAAAATAACTGCCCATTCCATTGGGCCTAATATAATCAAACAAAATAGTACAGAATAAAACCAATAACAAATAAAACAATGGAAGCAATACATAGTAATACAATGTTGATTTCTATAATGCCTCATATTATCTTCTGAGCAGTTGCCTGTATCATCTGTTATAATACAATCAAACAAACCAAAATAAGTTAAAATCACTCAAAACAGAACAATGAAAGCAATACCAGGTTTCAAAACAAGGTGATCAAATATTAATAAAGGCTATCCTAATATATTTTGTTATCTTTGAAATAGCTGTCAAAGTTGTCATATAAAATAAAACTAGGCAGGTCAAGGTAGAATAAGATGAAACTAAACAGCTCATTGAAAACAATACTGGACTCAAATCCCAATGATGGATTATTCAATTGTCTGCACTGCTCGTTGATATCCCTCTGTTGCTGTTTCTGGAGCTGTGGACTTTTTTTTCTCTCTCTAAAATGTCCTTTAGTATTCTTTGTAGGGTTGGCTTGGTTGTCATAAATTCCTTTAGTTGTTCTTTGTCGTGGAAGTGTCTTGTTTCTCCATTGATTTTGAAAGATAATTTTGCAGGGTACATCAATCTGGGTTGGAAGGTGTTTTCTTTCAGGGCTTGAAATACTTCACTCCAAGCTCTTCTTGACCTCATGGTTTGTGTTGAGAAGTCTGTTGTGATTCTGATGGGCCTTCCTTTGTAGGTAATCTGTCTCTTTTCTCTAACAGCTTTTAATATTCTGTCTTTGTGTTGAATTTCTGGGATCTTGATTATTATATGTCTGGGTGTAGGTATATTTTGGTTATGTTTAGCTGGAGTTCTAGATGCTTCACTTATCTGAAAGTCACTTCCTGTTCCCATGCTTGGAAAGTTTTCTGTAAATAGGCTTTTAATTTGATTTGTATTGACCCCTGCTTTTTCACTCACACCTTTTATTCTTAAGTTATGTTTGTTTGGGTTGTCTTGCAGCCATTGTATTGTTACTTCCAGGTTTCTTGTTATTTTTAAGAGATCTTTCCTTTCTTGATCACATGCTTCAAACCTGTCTTCAAGGTTTGAAAGTCTATCTTTAATTTCCTTCAGGTGGTTCTGCCAACTTTCATTGGAGTTTTTGATTTCCTGGTAGTGTCTTTGAATCTGTTTTATGTATTCTAGATCTTTTTTGTATCATTCATTACAGGTTTCTCTCATTTTCCTATGCTCCATTTTTTCATCTATGTCTCCTTTACAGATGCCTAGCAATTCTTTTATGTTTTTCATTTCTTCTTTTAGCTGAGTTAGTATTTCTGTTCTAGTTTCTTTTATAACTTCATGAAGTTGTTTCTTTACTTCAGTTGTCATCACCTCAGAGACTTTATTTGTGGGACTCCTGACCTCTCCTGCGTTTGCTTCTCCTGGATTTGCTCTGCTTGAATTGGAGGCCAGAGACTGGCCCTACCTTTTTGTCTTAACATTTTCCTGGGTTGTTTCAGGTGTCTTGTGATTTCTCTAGAGTGAGCCTGTGCTGGTTATGGATGACCGATTACCACCAGGTGCACTGTCCGCTGCCTTTCCCCAACCCATCTGGGCTCCTCCAATGTCTGGCACAGTGAGAAGGGGCGGGGCCACTGCCTGGGAACCTGGGCTGGTTGTCCGTGAAACTTCCCCTATCACCCCTAGGGCACACATGGAGCCTTGGTCTCCAGACCTAGTTGGTCACTCACTGGGACCCTCTAGGGCTTGGTCAGAGCAATTTCTGTGGGACCATGCCCAATTAGGTGCGGTTCTGATCCCAAGATGGTTGCCAGTCCTTCGCTCTCCCTCACGGGGGTGGGGGGGTGTCTTGGTTACTTTTCGCTCTTTGCCAAGACAAAATACCTGACACCCAAAATTAGGGAAGGAAAGGTTTATTCTTACAGTTTCTTGGGAGTTTCAGTCCATTAGTTGGCTCCAAGTCAGCATGGGGTGGCAGGGCTACAGTTCATGGTGGCTGCAAGGCACGAGGAGCACTGGCAAGAGAGAGTGGAAGCAGAAGACCTGCCTTCCCTTACACTGTATGTCGGCTCCACCCCTGGGCGGGTACAACAGTCACGTCATCAATCCTAGTGCTAGACAACAAACTGATCACAAGCATCAGACTCAGCCCTACCAAAAGTATGTGAGGACTTGGGGTTACATAGTATACCCAGTACAGGGGGTTTGGGATTTGTCGTACTCACTCACCAACCTGTTCCAGTCCATTTCACTCCATGATCGATTGCTGCCTCCACCATTGCTGCCGAGGCCGCAGCACTTTAATCGCATGTCCCAAGCACTTTAATCGCACTTCCCCAGGTCACAGCAGCTCCTCGCTGCTAAGTGGGTTCTGCTCCGGTCAGAGGTGCTGCCAGCCTCCGCCTTTGTTTGTTTACTTCATGTTACTCTTTCTGTGGGCTTCAATTCTCGTTTCAGATTCTTCCTGGGTCCAGAGGACCCACCTCCCTTTTGTTTGGTCTTCCCCCTGTTATTATATTCCAGCATTTGGATGGTATCTTTTAGGGAAGCCACCTATCCCGCTGTTCACTGTTCCACCATCTTATTGAATCTCCTTGATGTAATTTTCATTACAGAGGAATTTAACTTCCTTAGTTAATACCTAAGCATTTAAATTTTTTTTTCGGTACCAGGGAGTAAACTCACAACCTCACACTTGCCAGGCAGATGCTTAAACCACTGAGCCAAACTCCTGGCCCTGGTTTTTTTGAGGCAGGATCACGCTAAGTAGCTTAGGCCAGCCTTGCTCACGCTGTAGCCCAAGCTGGCTTCGAAAATGCAACACTCCACCTACCTCAGCCTCCCAAGTGCTGGGATTAAAGGCATGCGCCACCGTGCCCAGCTCTTATTTTCTCATTCTCTCACAGTCCTTCACCCAAGGAACCTCAAAGGATGCATGGTTCACAGCATTTCTCCATTTAATATGATGTTGCCAGTAGGTTTGTCATAAATGATTTTTATCACGTTCACATAAAGCATTTCTATACCTATTTTATTGAGGGTTTTTATCATGAATGGATATTGAATATTTTGTTTTAGTGTATTTAAATTTATTAGTACAGTTTAGGCATACATAATGATCACATCCATTATATGGAAATCATATGTGTACATGTTTTATTTTGATTCCTCTTTTTTCCCACTCCTGTCCCCTCTTTTCAAACTTGCTTCCCCTTGCAGTTCACAAAGCTCTACTATAATTTTATTCTTCTTTTCTCATTTTCCCTTTCCTTTCTTTCTTCCTCCCTCTCCCTAGATCCCCTTTCCTTTGAACAGTTTTTTCCTATTTCACAGTATCTATTGTACCTTTTTGTTCATAATTACATTTTCAGTTTCTTGCACCAGAGATATAATGCAATATTTATACATGTGTGTCTGATTAATTTCACATATGATTATAGCCTCAAGGTCCATCCATTTAGCTATAAATGTCTCAATTTTATCTTTCTTTATGGCTAATACTCCAATATATATAAAAAAGCGCATATTTCTTTTATCCATTCACCCATTGATGGGCATTTGGATTGTTTCCAAGATTTAGCTATTATGAACTGTAAAACTATATACATGGGTGGGCACACATATATTGCTGTGATATGATGCTTTTAAATTTTTGTGAAAGATACCCAGAAGGGGAATACCTGGGTCAAATGAGATCTCTAATTCTAGTTTTTTTGAGGAATCGCCACACTGTTTACCACAGTGGTTGCATCAGCATACACTCCCACCAATAGTGGAGAAGTGTTTCTTTTTCCCCTACAGTCCTGCCAAAGTTTGTTATTAATTGTTTTCTTGATAATAGCCATTCTTTCTGGAGTGAGATGGAGTCAGGATAGTTTTAATTTATATTTCTTGAATCACCAGTGATGTTGAATGTATTTTCATATATTTACTTGCTGTTCATATTTCATCTGAGAAGTGTCTATTCATCTCAGATGCCCACTTTTGGAGTGGAACTTTGAATCTGGAGGCTCTGATTTTGTTTTTGAGATTTTTATATGTCCTATATGTTAGTTCTTTGTCTGAAGAACAGTTGGCAAAAATTTTTTAGCATGATGTGAGTCGTCTTTTCACTTTGTTGATTTATTTTTCCATGAAAAAACTTTTTAATAAGATAAGATTCCAGTTGTTGATTCTTTGTGATAATTCCTGCACAATCAGGGTTTTGTTCATAAAGTCTTTTCCCATAGTTATGACTTCCAGAGTTCTATCCATTCTGTCTTCTAGTAGAATTAGTGTTTATGTTTTAATTAGATTTTTGATTCATTTTGATTTTACTTTAGTGCATTGTGATAGACATGGGTCTAATTTTAGTCTTTGATATGTGGAAAGCCAGTTTTTCAGAAATGGTTTATTAAAGAGGTTATCCTTTTTCCAGTGAAGATGACTAGCCCCTTTGTCAAAGATCAGGTACCTGAGGGCCTTTGGAGTTGTTTCTGCTTATTTATTTATTTATTTATTTATTTAATTGTAAAAAAGGAAAAGAAAAGAAAACAAAAGGATAACAAAAACAAGAAATAGGGCTGAGGGTGTATCCCAGTGGCACAAGCACCTGCCTGGCAAGCACAAGGTCCTGAGTTTTATTCCCTGTATGTAAGAAAAAAAAAAAGACCATAAAAACAAGAAACAAAAAAGACAAGCCACAAGAACAAAAAAACCCCAAACAACAGCAATGTAGGTTTTCAAAATAATGTGGTAAGAACTTAACAATGGTTGTTATTTTGCATAGTTACCTTCAAAATAGTTACTCAGATTATTAAATATAGACAGGCAATATTAATCTAATCATATGAAAAGTAATTGTGCTGTTCCAAGAATAGAATTAGAACAATCATCTTAGCTATCTTATGTACATATATGCAAATTTATATCTTTTTTATTTTCCCTTCCTTCTTTGCTCCTTTACCCTTTCAGAGTTATTTTTCCCTTTTAGGCAGTTTCTTACCCCTTCACAATATCTACTGAAGATTTTGGTTCTTATTTACTCTTTCAGTTTCTTACAATGGGGAGACAATATTGTATTTATACATGGGAGTCTCATTTATTTCACTTATGAGTATGGCCTCAAGTCACATCCATTTACCTATAAAAGCTTCGATGTGATCCTTCTTTTATCGCTGAGTAGTACTCCATTGTATAATAATATCACATTTTTTCATCCATTCCTCAATTGATGGGCATATGGGTTCTTTCCAAGACTTGTCTATTACAAATTGTACTGCTATGAACATGGGTGCACATATATCACTGTGGTATGATATTTTCATTTCTTCTGGGAAAATGCCCAGAAGCAGGATAGCTGAGTCAAATGAAATCTCTAATCCTAGCTTTTTGAGGAACTTCCACACTGATTTCCACAGTGGTTGCACCAGTCTACACTCCCACCAATAGTAGAGAAGAGTTTCTTTTTCCCCACCGTTTCTCCAGCATTTTTTATTGGTTGATTTCTTGATCTTGACCATTCTTTCTGGAGTGAGAATCTCAGTATTCTTTTAATTTGCATTTCCTGAATGACCAATGATACTGAACATTGTTTCATATATTTACTTGCCACTTGTATACATTCATCTGAGAAGTGTGCATTCATCTCAGATGTCCATTTTTGGATTGGATCTTTGAATTTTGGGGGCCTGATCTTTTTTAATTCTTTATATGTTTTAGATAGAAGTCCTTTGTTTGAGGGACAGTTGAACAAGACTTTTTCCCAGTCTGTGGGTTTTCTTTTCACTCTGTTGGTGATTTCTTTTGACATGCAAAAACTTTTTAATTAGACAAGATCCCAGTTGTTGATTCTGGAAAGTATTTCCCATGCAGTTTGAGTTTTGTTCATGAGATTTTTACCTATCCCTATAACTTCAAGGATTCTACCTACTTTGTCTTCCATCAGATTTAGTGTTTCTGCTTTAAAATTTAGATTTTTGATCGATTTTGACTTTAGTGCATCATGATAGGCACAGGTCGAGTTTTAGTTTTCAGCATATGGAAAGCCAGATTTGCCAGCACCATTTATTAAAGAGTCTATCTTGGCTAAGATATTTATACAGTTCGTGGTTTTTCTTTTCACTCTGTTGGAGATTTCCTTTGACATGCAAAAACTTTTTAGTAAGATGAGATCTCAGTTGTTGATTCTGGGAAGTATTTCCTGTGCAATATGATTTTTGTTTATGAACTCTCTGCCTACTCCTATGTCATTGAGATTTTTATCTACTCTGTTTTCTAGTAAGTTTAGTGGCTCTGTTTTAATATTCAGATCTTTGATCCATTTTGACTTTATTTTAGTGCATGGTGATAGATATGGATCTAGTTTTAGTTTATGGCATATAGAAAGCCAGTTTTTCCAGCACCATTTGTGAAAGAGGCTATCTTTCTTCCAAAGTACATGTTTGGCCCCTTTGTCAAAGATGAAGTGGCTAAGTGTGTTTGTAGTTGTGGCTGTATCTTCTAATCTATTCCATTGATCTTCAGGTCTGTTTTGATTCCAGTACCATGCTGATTTTATCACAGTAGCTTTGTAGTGTAGTTTCAAGTCAGGGATTGTGATGTCTCCTGCCTTACCTTTGTTGTCCAGAATTGTCTTTGCTATTCTAGGTCTTTTCAGGTTCCAGATGAATTTCAGGAATGCTTTCTTTAGTTCTGTGAGGTAGGCAAGTGGTATTTTGATTGGATTGCATTAAATCTGTATAATAATTTTGGGAGAATGGCCATTTTCATGATGTTTTATCTTCCTAGCCACGAACAGGGAATATCTTTCTGTTTTCTGAACTCTTCTTCGATTTCCTTCTTCAAAGTAACGTGATTTTCACTGTATAGATTTTTTACTTCCTTTGTTAGATTGATTCCTAAGTATTTCATTTTTTTGGATGCTATAGTGAAGGGTGTGGTTTCCCTTATTTCTCTGTCAGTGACTTTGTTGTTTGTGTACAAGAATGCTATTGAATTTTGAGTGTTGACCTTTTATCCAGCAACATTATTGAATTTGGTTATTACTTCTAGAAGTCTTCTAATGGATTTTTGGGGGTCTTCTATGTAGAGTATCATATCATCTACAAATAATGATAGTTTTATTTCTTCCTTTCCTATCCTTATTCCCTTTATTTCTTTCTCTTGTCTAATTGCTCTGGCTAATATTTCCAGAACTATATTGAATAGGAGTGGTGATAATGGACATCGTTGTCTTTTTCCTGATTTTAGGTTGAAAGTTTTCAGTTTTTCTCCATTTAGTAAGATGTTGGCCATTGGTTTATGATATATGACTTTTATCAGGTTGAGGTAGAGACCATCTCTTCTGATTTTCTGTAGGGTTTTGATCATGAATGGGTGTTGGATTTTGTTGAAAGCTTTTTCTGCATCTATTGAGATGATCATGTGGATCTTGTCCTTGGCCCTGTTGATATAGTGTATTACATTTATTGATTTGAGTATGTTGAACCATCCCTGCATTCCTGGGATGAATTTCACTTGATCATGGTGCATAATCTTTCTGATAACTTGCTGTATTCTATTTGCCAGTATTTTATTGAGGATTTTTGCATCTATATTCATTAGGGAGATTGGCCTGTAATTTTCTTTTTTGGTTGGGTCTTTCTCTGGTTTTGGTATTAGGGTAATACTTGTTTCCAGGAATGAGGTAGGGAGACTTGCTTCCCTTTCAATTTCATTGAAGAGTTTGAGGAGTGTTGGCATTAAGTCTTCCCTAAATTTCCTGTAGAATTCAGCAGTGAATGCATCAAGGCCCGGACTTTTCTTTGTTGGTAGGGTCCTGATTACATTTTCAATTTCATTAGCTGAAATTGGGTTATTCAGCAGCTTTACATCTTCTTGATTCAGCTTTGGTAATTTATAGGTTTGTAGGAATCTGTCCACTTCTTCTGTGTTATCGAATCTATGTGAGTAAAGATTTTCGAAGTAGGTGTTAATGACCTTCTGTATTTCCACAGGGTCGGCAGTGATTTTACCCTTTTCATTTCTTATTGCATGAATCTGAGTTTTTTCTTTCCCCTTTTTGATAAGGTTGGCTAGGGGTTTATCAATCAGACAAAGGACTTCTATCTAAAATATATAAAGAATTAAAAGAAATCAGACCCCTAAAATTCAAGGACCCAATCCAAAAATGTGCATCTGAGATGAATACGCACTTCTCAGGGAAAGAAATACAAATGGCAAATAAATATATGAAAAAATGTTCAACGTTAATGGTCATTCGGTAAATGCAAATTAAAACAACACTGAGGTTCCATCTCACTCCAGAAAGAATGGCCAAGATTAAAAAATCAACCAACAACAAATGCTGGAGGGGTTGTGGGGAAAAAGAAACTCTTCTCCATTGTTGGTGGGAGTGTAGACTGGTGCAACCATTGTGGAAATCAGTGTGGAGATTCCTCAAGAAGCTAGGATTAGAGATCCCATTCAACACAACTATCCCACTTCTGGGCATTTTCCCAGGAGAATTGAAAACTTCATAGCACAGTTGTATCTCTGCACCCATATTTATAGCTGCACAATTTGTAATAGCCAGATCTTGGAAACAACCCAAGTGCCTATCAATCAAAGAATGGATAAAAAAGATGTGGTATTTTTATACAATGGAGTACTACTCAGCTATTAAGAAAGATTGCATTGAGACTTTTATAAGTAAATGATCACGACTTGAGACCATACTCATAAGTGAGATAAATCAAACCCATATGTGTAAATACCATATTGTCTCCCTAGTGTAAGAAGCTTCAAAAGTCTGTATGATTCAAAATCTACAATAAATACTATGTAAGGGTGAAAAACTGCTTGAAGATAAAAGTAATTGGGAAGGGAAAAGGGGCAAAGAGGGAAGGGAAAAGGAAAAGATATAAATCTGTATATATGTATATGTAAGATAACTAAACCAAACATAGTGCTGAATGTATTAGTTATTGAGAAAGATTGGTTAATGCTCATATGATTAGATCAATTTTACATGTCTATATCTGTTAATGTAAACAACCATTTTGAAGATAATGATACACAATATTGCAACCATTGTCAAGTTTCTATCATTCTGTTTTGTAAACCTATAATGTTACCATTGTGCATTTACTCTAGTCGTTTGTTGTCTCTTTTGTTTTTTGTCTTTCTTATATATGTCTTGTTTTTTCTCTTAAGTTGAAAAAAAATAAGACAACAGGAAAAAAATAATAAAGAGTCTATCTTTCTTCCAGTGAACATGTTTGGCCCCTTTGTCTAAGATGAGGTGGCTGAGTGTGTTTGTAGTTGTGGCTGAATCTTCTAATCTATTCAATTGATCTTCAGATCTGTTTTGATTCCAGTACCGTGCTTATTTTATCAGAGCAGCTTTGTAGTACAATTTCAAGTCATGGATTGTGATGTTTCCAGCCTCACCTTTGTTGCCCAGAATTGCCTTTGCTATTCTACGTCTCCTCTGGTTCCAGATGCATTTTAGGAATGGTTTCTCTAGATCTGTGAGGTATGCTAATAGTATTTTGATTGGAATTGCATTAAATCTGTATAATAATTTTGAGAGAATGACCATTTCCACAGCATTTGTTTTTCCTCTCCATGAACAAGGAATGTCTTTCCATTTTTGAAATCATCTTCCATTTCTTTTTTCAAAGTAATGTAATTTTCAAAGCACGGATCTTTACTTCCTTTGTTAGATTGATTCATAAGTGTTTCATTTTTTTAGGTGCTATTGTGAAGGGTGTGGTTTCCTTTATTTCTCTCACTGAATTTGTCGTTTGTGTACAGGAATGCTATTGATTTTTGAGTGTTGACTTTGTATCAAACTACATTACTGAATTTGGTTGTTACATCTAGAAGTCTTTCAATGGAATTTTGGTGGTCTTCTATGTAGAGTAAAAGCCATCTGCAAATAATGATAACGTAACTTCTTCCTTTCCTATCCTTACTCCTTTTTTTTCTCTCTCTCTTGTCTAATTGCTCTGGCTAATGTTTCCAGCCCTACATTGAATAGGAGTGGTGACAGTGGACAGCTTTGTCTTGTTCCTGATTTTAGAGAGTAAGCTTTCAGTTTTTGACCATTTAGTATGATGCTGGCTGTTGGCTTGTCATAGATGGCTTTTATGAGACTGAGGTAAAGACCAGCTACTGCAATTTTCTGTAGGGTTTTTATCCTGAATCAGTGTTGGACTTTATCAATAGCTTTTTCAGCATCTATTGAGATGATTATGTGATTCTTATCTTTGGCTCTACTGACACGGTGTATTACATTTATTGATTTGCATATGCTGAACCATCCTTGCATTCCTGGAATGAATCCAACTTGATCATGATTTATAATCTTCTTGATGATTTGTTGCAATCTGTTTGCCAGTATGTTATTGAGGAGTTTTGCATCTATGTTCACTAGGGAGTTTGGCCTGTAGTTCTCTTTTTTGGCTGGATCTTTCTCTGGTTTTGGTATCAGGGTAATACTAGCTTCCAGCAATGAATTCGAGAGTATTGCTTCCCTTTCTATTTCATTAAAGAATTTGACATGTAATGGCATTAGATCTTCTCTAAATTTCATGTAAAGCTCAGCTGTGTATCCATCAGGATCTGGGCTTTTCTTTGTTGACCATTTTTTTATTATTATGTTTCCTATTTCATTGACCAATATTGGATTTTTTAGAACTTTTATATCTTCTCGATTCAGCTTTAGTAGTTCAGATATATCTAGGAATCTATTCATTGCTTCTGAATTTCTCCAGGTTCTTTTGTGATTTCATCATTTTCATTCCTAATTGCATGAATTTGAATCTATTCTTTCCTTTACTTGAAAGGTTTCTCAATTTTATTTAATCTTTCAATGAAGAAACTCTCTGATTCATTGATTCTTTGCATTGTTTTTTTTTAGCCTCAACTGAATTACTTTCTGATCTGATCTTTATAATTTCTTCCCTCATGCAAGCTTTGGGCTTCACTTTGTCTTCCTTTTCTAGAAGTTTGAGATTCAATATTAAGTTGCTTATTTGAGCTCATTCTGTCTTCATGATGTAGCTGCACATACTTTTAATTTCTTCTTTAATTTCATTTGCGATTCAGTTGTTGTTCAGTTGCGTGTTATTTAATTTTCATATATTTATGGATTTTTTTGTGGTTTCTTTTGCTGTTGATTTCCAACTTCATTACACTATGGTCAGATAATATGGATGGGATAATTTAAATTGTTTTGTATTGGCTTAAATATATTCTATGGGCTACTATGTACTCTATTTTGAATAATATCCCATGCACATTTGAGAAGAATGTGTATTCTGATATTAGAACACTGTGTAGACATCTACTAGGCCCATTTGTCCACAGGTTTGGTTTAGTTCTGATATTTCTTTGTTGTTTTTATTCTCCAGTCGATTTATCTATTTGTTATAGTGGGATATTAAGGTCCCCCATTATAATTGTGTTACTGCTTATTTGATTTTTGATGTCCATTAATGTTTGTGTGCAATGAGTTTCCCCTAGTAGAGTGATTTTACTCTGTGGTGGGGAAGTTTAAGAGGTATGGGGGACAAAACAGAGAGATAAGTGAAGAGAAATATAGTCAAAGCAAGGATGAAGGACAAAGCATGGTCACACAAGCTTTGGAAAACTGGAGAAGAGGGCAGGAGAGAAAGAATGAAGGAGAAAGCAAAAGATTATTGATGTGAATTGGAAAGTGTAGAGACAATGTTCACTCACATGAAGATATAAGATCAAGAGAGATAATGGAGGAGAGAGAAAGAAGATGATAAAATAGAAATATATATATATATATACATATATATATATGAAAAACAAAGCAAAGCAAAACAAAATGAAACAACCCCAACCAGATAGTAAAAAGAAAATGATACATACAAACAAAGAAAACACATTAAATTGCTCTGGCTTCCACTGTTCTGTGGTAGTGTTCAAAGCAGAACCCCATCAAACCTGCAGTAGGATTAGTGCTGGATTGGATAAGGGGGTGATCTTGGCCTCTAGATATGGGGTCTGTGGCCAGTCTTTAGCCAGAAGCTTTCTGGATGACTTACCAATGTCTCCTTACCCTGTTTGTCTCTGCAAGACTCTCCTAGTTACTATGGCACCCTCAGCAGAGACAACCCAATGCTGCTCCCAGTCCCGTGTACAGTTGGCCCTTCCTGGACCTTGCACAGTCAGCTCTGACTCCTCTCACAAGCTACCCTCCTTGTCTCATGTTGGTGGTTGCAAGTCACAGGGAATGCTGACTTACTGGCCCAGGGGTGCCTGTGCCACTTGTCACTAGACTCTGGTAGCAGTGCAGGGAAGTGCTAATTTCCCACTTCTTGTCTTTGCTGCTGCAGGTTGCAGCAACATCTATGGTTCAAGTGCCTCTGTTGTGCCAGTCCTGGAGAAGGAGGGATTGTGTTGTTTCACTAGCAATCTTCAATGCTGTGGCTGGTCCCTAACCTTGTTATCACTAGAGGTTTCAGTTAGTGGTCATGGTGCTCAACTGAGAAGGAAAAATAAGAAGAAGAAAAGGAAGAAAAAACACTAAATAATGCAAAAGAAAAAAACTGGCAGCCCATTGAGGAGAGAGCAGTCACTTGCCCCTGTGTGTGTCACTGAAATTTGTTGCCAGGCTGCAGTGTTCTCTGTGTGCAGGAAATCAAAAGAGGCAAGCGGTCTTATATTCCAGTTGTATCCTGTGTGGATTGAGTTGGCCACACATCTGCAGTCTCTCTGGTTTCTTGGGAACTTCCTGAGAATGGCAGTTCCCGCTCTAAACCCATGGGCAGCCTTGTAGGCTGGATTATCATTTTATAAAGTCCTATGCCTATCATTAGTTTGATCTACAAGCCTCTTATTTCAGATTAATTTTGGTATCAGGATGTATGCCCCTCTCTTTCTTCCAATTACCTGTGTAATTGCTGGAGCTATGTGACTGCTGTCCCGCTACTGCTGTCCTGCTGTGCTCAACCATTTATAGGGAGACAGGAGGGGCAGAAACAGGAAACTATCAGCTGGCTTCAAAGATTGCACATCAGTACCTCAGCCAGCCCTATTTACATTGCTTAGAGCCAATTGAAGGGAAAAGGAAATAGCTTAGCTAGCTCTGTACATATCAATACATGGAGATAGGGCTTGTTTAACTAATGTGGAGGTGATTGTTCTGCATTCAAGGAGAGCCCTCCAAATGGTCTTCTACAATCATTTAACTTTAGTCCTGGTTTTATTTATGAGGTGAATTAAATTTATTGATTTACATATGTTGAACTATTCTAGTATCCATGGGATGAAGCCTACTTGATCATGATGTGTGATCTTTTTGATGATTTGTTGTATTCTGTTTGCCAGTATCTTGTTAAGGATTTTTATGTCTATATTCAGTAGAGAGATTGGCCTATAGCTCTTTTTGGTTGGATCCCTTGTCTGGTTATGGTTTCAAAATGATACGAACTTCTGAGAATGATTTTAGAAGTACTTCCTTCCTCTCAATTTCATTATAATGTTCAGAACTATTGGTTTTGAATCTTCCTTGAAGGTTTTTTTTTTGTTTTTTTGTTTTTTTTTTGTAGCAGGGATCAAGCTCACAGTCTTGTGCCTTCCAGACAGTCTCTAAGACTGCTGAGGTAAATCCCTGGCTCTATTTTTTGAGAGAGTCTCACTATGTAGTTCAGGCCGGCCTTGAGCTCACTTTGTAGCCCAGGCTGGTCTCAAACTCACAACAATCCTCCTGCCTTAGCCTCCCAAGTGCTGGGATTAAAGGCCTGTGCAACCATGCCCAGCTTTTCCCTGAAGTTCTTGCACAATGTGGCTGTGAATCCCCCAGGTCCTTGACTTTTCTTAGTTGTTTGCAAAATCATTTCCTACACCTATGTATTTAAGCCTTTTACTTCCTTTATACTTCAATAGGTTTAATATTTCTGTTTTAATGTTTAGATATTTGATGCATTTTGTCTTTAATTCAGTACATGGTGAGAGATAAGGGTCCAGTTTCAATTTTTTGCATATAGGTAACCAGTTTTCCCAGCACCACTTGTAAATAGCCTATCTTTTCTCCAGTATATGCTTTCAGCCCATTTGTTGAGGATCAAATTGCTGAATGTGTCTGAGGAAGTTTCTGTTGCCTCAATTCTGTTCTATTGATTCATGTATCTGCTTTTGTTCTAGTACCATATAGTTTTTATCACTATTGCTTTGTAGTATAGCTTGAATTCAGGTATTGCTATACCTCTGATTTTGCTCTTGTCCTAATTTGCTTTTGGTATTCTGGATCTCTTCTGGTTCTATATGAATTTAAGAATTGTTTTCTCTATATCTGTAAAGTACGCTGTTGGTATATTGAATAGAACCTTACTGAATCTGTTTAACAGTTTTGGGAGGTGCTATTTTACTTCAGGTCAGGGAGAAATGAGGAGTTCATCAATTATATGGAAACTTTTACTAAGATGTTGCTTCCCCATGAATAATTTTCAGCTTTGTATGTGCAGTGCTAGTTTTGACTCCTTTTGTTATTTACTTGAAGTGATTACAACTCTGTCCCTAAGTTTTACTGAAAGAATTACTTCTGTTTATAAAAGCATCCACAGAGTCAGTCTTGCAACATTCTCTATGATACTCTTTGCAGTTACACTTCCCCACTTTGTCTATTCTTTATGCACACTATTACAGTTTATTTGTAGCTGCTCTGTGATGAGGTGAGGACAATGGGAGGTGGGGTGGATAAGGAGTGTTAGACAGTAAGGGGGAGGTTTGAAGGGAGTACAGTGGTAGATGAGAAGAAAAGCATGAAGTAAAAATGAAAAGTAATGCAGTTGAATGAAGTATAATTAAAAGAAAGTTTTGTGCTGTTTTGTATGTATGGCTATTATCCCCAGCCTAGGATTAAAAAGCAGAGCTCAAACCAGGATGTGTCTCTACTCATGCTGAAAATCTAAGCTGGCAGTCTGCTCCCAGAATGGTGCTGGGTATAGAGATCTGCTCACAGTGAGAACATGGTAGCAATGTGAGATTCCAATCCTGTGTAACTCAGGCTGAACCTAGCTTCCAACCACAGGATCCTAGTCTGTGTTCACTATCCTCTGCCTCTTAACAGGACACCTCCCAGTCTTCCCCCAACTTCCAGCAGTCTCCCATGACTGTCTTTCCCTCATCTACTCTGGGAACTTAAGAGTGTGAAGTAGTCAACAGGCTGCTCTGGGACTCAGGTTCAAAACTCAGCTCTTCCTTATAATGGCATCCCCACTGGTTCCTGCTCCAAGGTTATAGATTCAGGTGCTTGTAATGAGGTCACTCAACTGTTGATTGTAGAATGCCATTCAAGCAGCAGTGTTTTCCATTTTCTTTGCTCATTCCAACTGCAGATAATTCTTTTAGTCCTGATATGGTTCTCTGGTTTTCCATGAGTTGTTAGTTTCACTTTGTCTCCCAGCTGGAAGGCAGCTAGCCACTGTCCGGCAGAGCTGTATGGTCCCTGCTTCATGGTGTGATCTATTTCTGTGGCATCACTTAATTCTATCTTTTCCTCTGTCAGTTCCCTCCTGTTTCCCAGGTAACCTCAATTCACTTTGGTTTCTCTCTAAGCTATTGTTTTCCAGACTCTTGACACTTTGTATTGCCAGCTGAGTTGCTGGCATTCACTGCTCTACCATTTTCACTAAATCCCATACTACTCTTCTGATGTGGGCATTCACTGCTATAAATTTTCCCCACAGGGCTGCTTTCACTGTGTCCCATAAATTCTGGTACATTGTACTGGTATTATAATTTAATTCTAAGTACTGTCTGATTTCTTTCTTCACTTTCTCTGTGATCCATTGATTATTCAAGATTGTGTTGTTTAAATTCCAAATGTTTGTATAGTTTCTGTGGTTTCTTCTGGTACTAATTTCTCATTTCATTGTACTGTGGTCTGATAATACATATGGTAAAATTTTGATTCTTTTGCATTTTGTTAGGTATGCTTTATTCACTAGTATGTGGTCTGTTTTGGAAGAAGTACCATTGTGGCCAAAAAGAATTCGCATTCATTGTTGGGTGGAACACTGTAGATATCTATTAAGTTTGTTTTTTTGAAGGTTTGGTTCAACTCTGATATTTGTGCTCTTTTTTAAAGCTTATCTATTTGTAAAACTGTGTCATTGAGACTCCCCACTATAATTGTATTGATATTTATCTAATCTTTTATGTCTATTAGAGTTTATGAAGTTATGTGTACCATGGCTCATTTCATGTTTGTAATTGTTATCTTTTCTTATTGAATAGTTTCATTAAGGGCAATCTATGGAAAGTTATAACCAGTTTTTGAGGAACCATCCTATATGGCCTGTCCCTGGAAATTAGAGATACAGTTCAGATCCTGGAGAAGTGTGATGGCTGGTACAGAG
The DNA here is from genome assembly GCA_004363535.1 of Dasyprocta punctata. Taxonomy (NCBI): domain Eukaryota; kingdom Metazoa; phylum Chordata; class Mammalia; order Rodentia; family Dasyproctidae; genus Dasyprocta; species Dasyprocta punctata. The sequence continues at coordinate 10,648 of RJWM01026104.1, read as the reverse complement.
AATTTGCTTTTAAAAAAGCAATTATCAAGGGTATATTTCCTCCTTCCAACTATGTTCACTTGAAAAATGCCTTTATAAAAATAAAGGACAATTTGAAAGAGTTATTCCTGCTGAAGATTCTGTTATCACAGAAATCACATTCACATTAAGGGACTGGGGGACCATATGGAAGCAGCTCTATGTGAGAAATGAAGGTGATCCCTTCCATTGGCTGTGGCACATCATGAATGAAATCTTGGACATATGGTAGCAGATACTTATTGGCCCTCTCAGTCATGACAGGATGAAGGATGTGAAGCACTATATTACTGCTCACCTGGACTTGGGCAAGGAATAACTGGGACAGGACCTAGTGCCTGGGAAAGAGTATGCAGCGTTGGATTCAGTAGACATCTGCCTTAGTGAGGTTTGCCAATTGATGGAGCATTGGCATCAGAAGAAAGACACTGAGGGAGTGTGAGTCAATTAAATGCAAGGAAAAATACACTCCATAGGGTGAAAACAGACCACTGTGAAAGACAACACAGTGGTCAAGAGTCTAACAATGGCCATCTTTTGTGTCTCCCACTGACTAGGCTGACATCAGATTTGTACAGTTCTATTGAGTTTGCACAAGTATTGAAAATAGCATTCTCTGATGGGTCCCAGGCACCAGGTTTTGGGAACTGATCTTCTGTGCAGTTCCTGGATCTCTGTGATTGATAGGTCATGCCCACTTGCTCAGCCAGTTTGCTACACCCTAATCTTCTGCCTCAGTACTTTACTCTATTTATGCAAGTGTATTTTAAAGTAAGATAAAATTTGAAATTTTGAATAAAGTTGACTCAAAAAGAGATAGAAAATGGAAGAACTTAATTGCTATGGATGATGTTGAGAGTGTTCTAAAAGAGATTTCTCTTTAACCTCAAAGAAAATCCCTAGGACAAGATTTTATGGTGCCAGAACTGGGATTTTATAGGTGATTCTAACAAAATTTCAAACTTTTGTTACACAATCTATTCTAGAAATAGTTCAAGAAGGCTTCCAAATTCATTAAATGGAATGCTAACAATCAGTGAGAAAAAGAATAATACCAAAACTAAGTACCTTTTCTTTGTCTCTGACTTTTCTGTCATTACTGAATGACCTACCATTATAGTTTTTAAAATAATAATGCACTGCTGCTTTATATGTATATGTATATATATATATATATATATATGCATATTTAGGGATATATATATATGCATATTTGGGACTATATAGCTTTTTCTCACATGGATTACTTTGATGTATTTATTTTGAGAGAATACCCTTTGTAAGAGAAATTTACATCTTTATAGGAACTCTCCATTTGGAACAATGTCTCCTCTCAACACTTGGGTGAGAAGACTGACCTTGAGTCACTATGGGGTTTTATAAATGGAGAAGATATTAACTGAATCTGCATAACAGACCTTACCTTTGTTTATTCCATTTTTTCTGGTCACCTCCCCCTTATTAACCTGGTAATATGACTTTTGGTTCATTTGAAGATGACATTTAAACTTGAGTTTAGAGACGCATCCTTGTGATTTATTTCTCTGGGTGTCTCCTTTAATGCATGAGGTATACGTGTTAATAAACTCTATTTGCTTTCTATTGTTAATCTTTCTTTGTTTGCAGGTGTCCATTCCATATAAGAACTATGGATGCTAAAGGGACAATTACTTTTCCTCCCCTTCTGGATATGTGCCTAAGAGCTTGTGTCTGTGTGCACATGTGTGCATTAAGAATTGTGAAAGTTGGGGGCCAGGAATTTAGCTCAGTGACCTAAGCACCTGCCTGCTCCCCAGTACTACCAAAAAAAAAAAAGGAAAGAAAAAAGAATTGTGAAAGTTGTCAGAATCAAAATGTAGTCACTCACCTCAAATCCTAACAAAGTAGAGGTGAAAGGCCATGAAGCAAGGTCCATATGTATATTTGCCTGATAACAAATCTATCAAAAAAGAGTGTCCCTCTTTAAAAAAAAATAAGATTGCCAAATTACCACCTTGTGCAAAATTACCACACTCTTACACACAAAAATATTTCTATGAGGTCAATATAGTAATGATATAAGACCTCCAAATGATGTAAGGGAAATATTAAACTCCCAACCTGCTAGATGTCAGATATGCCAAGTTTGTGTGCCTCAAAATCAAAGAATTAAGGATGAATTCTAAGGAACAAGGAAGGTTAAGAGCAGGAAATATTTATTCAGAGATAGACAGTTCCTGAGTGAAACAGGAGGGGACCCAAGTGAGTTTCCAATCAGCCCACTTTCTGAAAGTTTTACAGATCAAATCGTGAGATGGGTACAAAATTGCAAGGTGGATACAACATGAGACAAAACTATGATCAACCACTAAGGTTACGAATATAGCCACTTAGATAATATTGATCCAGTGGGGAAGCAAGCCACGTAGCAAGTGTACATGGAAAAAACAAAGAACTTTTCAGGAAGGGATAGGTCCAAGGGTCTTAGTCACCCACTGAGGTGACTTATGTCTATCTAGACTTTATTGGACCTGGTATAACTGTTACAGGAAAACTGAGTTAGACAAAATATTATAGGCAGTCAGATAGGGCTAGGCCCTCAAAGGAACCAGTGAAGAAGTCCAGATACCTTGTAACCTCTGAGGAGACAGGCACCTCCTGCTGTGGGCCAGATATCAAGACAAAAAACAGAACAAATACAACTGCATCCTAAGGGTCAACAGTCCAAATAGTTCTCTATCACCCTGAGGAAGTCAGGAGTCAGCATCTCAACCCCCTACAGGAAGAGTCACTGCTGTTAAGCATCCCCGCTTACTACGTGACTCCTTTCCTCATTTGTCCTTGATTTAATCAATTTTACCTGAGCAGTTAGTCTTATTGGCTGACTGTAGTAATGTCCCACCTTATGCCCACCTTGCAGATTCCCATTTTCTCCGCCTTGGACCCATCTAACCTCATGGTTTTACTGTATAAAAGTCCCTAAAAATGACAGAGTCCTTGGCAACCCGCTCGGGCCCCCTTCTGTCCCTCAGACAGAAGCTTTCTTTCCCTCAATAAATATATCCTGCTCTTACCCTCCGTCGTTCCTAAAATTCATTCTTCGATTTTTAGAGAACACAAACTCGCACTGGACGTATAGTAGGTTGAGAGTTTCATTCCCCCATATCATTTGGAGGTCTGGGATCATTTTTCCTATATCATAACCACTTATTCCTTGAAGGAGTATGCACTCCTAGTCATTCCATCTTTATCTTGAGGCCTGGTCGTTAATAGCTGTACCTCCAGTCACAGTTGTAATGCATTCTCATCTTCTGTACTGACTCCTTTGAGGGCCTTGCCTACAATATTTCTACCTAACTTAGCTGTCTATAATAAAGCTACATACCCAGTAACTACCTTTCCAATCTTGGACTGATAGCACTCTTATTATTGATCCTTTTAGTCAAGGATTGTTGTTTCAAAATGATTTATGTCACCCTTCTCATTTTATCTTAAAAAAAAAACACCTTTGTCTCCATGTCATACATATACTAGATTTAATTCCCTGTTAATCTGAGATAAAATGTTTGTTTTGAAGGGTTGGTGACTCTGTTGCTCATTTTATATTGACAAAATACTTATATACATATTTTAACAGCTTTATTGAATTTTCATTGTATGCTATAAAATTCACCATTTGCCTACTTTAAATGTACAAGTGAATTTTAGAGGAATTTTTTTTTTCACCAGTAAGATCTTTCCTTCCCATTCAGGTTCCTGTCTTCAAACCCAGTCAATCATTAATCCACTTTCCATTCATTGATTTTCTAATTCTGTACTTTTAATATAAACACAGTCATGCCACATCTTGTGTCTGGCTTCTTTCTCTCAGCATGTTTTCATGGTTCATTCATGTTTTAACGTATGTCAGTACTTCATCCCTTTTTTTGGCAAATTACTGTTTAATTTTCTCAGTATACCACAAGTTATTGTCTCACTCATCATTTGATGGGTGTCTAAGTTTTCTCCACCTCTTGGTTACCATGAGTAACACTGCTATGTATGGCTATATAGTAACTCTGTGTTTAATCTTTTGAGGAATTACCAAACTGTTCATTTCAATTCTCGTATTTTTCAACTTCACAATTTCTATTTGTTTCTTAATTATGATACCTCTTTATCAATGCTTATTTTTAGTACTATATTATTTTTGTAGTTTGAAACTTTCTTACACATGGTTTTAAACTAGCAACTTTAGAGTTTCTTTTTTTTCCCACTGATTCTAACATTTAGGCCAGTGATGGCAAACCTTTTAGAAACTGAGTGACGAAACTGCAACTCCAAGCCCCTTATTTATCACAAAGTGCCAACACTTCAATTAAACTCAAATGCTGAGGTTTTAGTTAAGAAAAAATGACTCGTACATTTGGTTCATATTTGGTCCACACAGTGGGCACACAGGGTCATAGTATTACAGGCAGTTGAGTTAAATAGAAATATTATAGGCAGTCAGACAGGGCTGGGCCCTCAAAGGAGCCAGTGCAAAAGGCCAGATACCTTGCAACTTGGGGGGGGGGACAGACACCTCTGCTGTGAGCCAGGCCTCAAGACAAAACATAAATCAAATACACCCACATACTTCCTAAGGATAAGCATCAGGAATTGATATTCTAAATAGATCTCTATCACCCTGAGGAAGCCAGGAGTCACCATCCCAATTGCCTGCAGGAAGGATCATTGTTCTGTATTCATGCAGGCTTGCTACATGACTTGCTTCCCCATTTGTCCCTGATTTAATCCATTTTACCTGAACAATTGATCGTATTGTTTGGCCATAGTTCTGTCCCACTTCATGCCCATCTTGTGAGTTCCCATTTTTCCCCCACCTTGGACTGGATTCACCTCCTGGTTTTGCTTTATAAAAGTCCCTAGAAAAGACAGGATCCTTGGCAACCCACTCAGGACCCCTTCTGTCTCTCTCAGACAGAAGCTTTCTTTCTCCCAATAAATATATTCTGCTCTTAACCTCCATCGTTCCTAAAGTTCTTTCTTCGATTTTAGAGAACACAAACCCGTACTGGACATGTAACAGGTTGGGAGTTTCATTCCCCATTTTGATCTAGACCTTAACAAAATCAAATTCTATCTCCCACTTTTTTCCTGACCATAGATTATATGATTCTGTGCATGTCTTTCATATATTCTTTGGGGCTACTTTGACATTTTGCATGTTGTATTGTAGCAATTCTGGAGTTTGATTGCCCCTAGGCTTAGGGCTACTTTTGTTTGCTTATCTGTGTTGCTGTTCTTATTTTTCTGAATGATTTATCTAGGCTTATTCTATGAAATCTGTTTTTCCCATCCTGTGCAGCTTTCGATGACATGATTGTATTTTTTCCTCTTATCTTTATTTTTATGTTTGCTTTCCTAGAAATCATCCCCAAAGTCAGCATGTCCTAGTGTTTTACCAGTGATCTGTCACAGCTGCAGCTTAGGTCCCTTGAGACAATAAAACATCTTCCCTTTTTAGAGAGATCTGTGTGTGGCTTGGAGAGTACTGTTAGGTAGTTCTACACATTGAGGAAGCTCTGAAGTGCTTGCTGTGGTCATTCCTGAGTTGGTGCAGTCTACTTCAGGTGAATAGTCTTCCAGACTACCCTCTCTACCCACGGAGATGAGTGTACTGTGATAGACAGCAAAACTAGATAGAAATTAATAGGAAGTTGGCAGTCAGAGAGTGATTGGGCCCTCAAGGAAGTCAGTGCAGAAGATTTGACACATCAAAATTGTGTCTGAAGGCCCATCTAAAGAGAGTCGGGCCTCAAGAGGGAAACGCAATACACAGGGCTGCAAGTCTACCTTCAGATAAACAGTAGTTCAAGATTATACTGTAATTAGAACCACTTAGTCCAGTGAGCCTAGATAGGAGTCAGACACCTAGGAGACCAGAATATCTGGACCCATACTCTTATCCCTTTCATAGAATGCCTCTGTTCTTTCTATGTTAGAAGTTGTAGATAAGTTCAAGTTAATGATACTTACCATACACCCTGGCTGCATGCCTTGCTTCTCTATTGGATGGGTCAACATTGGCTAAGTGACTATACTTGTACTCCTATTGGTTGAAACCCATGTTGAACCCACATTGTGATTTTACTGTATAAAATGTCCTTGGGAAAAGAGCCTTTGTGACAACTCACTTTTAGACCGCTTCCTGTCTTTCAGGAGCTTTCTCTCAATAAATTTTTCCTACTTTTAACCTCTTTTGTCCTCTAAGTTCATTCTTTGATATTCAGGTGACAGAAACTTGGCACATCTGACATTTAACAGGTTGGGAGTTATTTTTCCCTGCCATAACAAAACCCTATTTTGGTTCTTATTTAAGCTTCTTTCTGGTCTATCATGTCTTTTGTTGCTGCTGGTTTCATTGAGGGATTTTGTTTGTTTGTCTAGCACTGGTTATTGAACACAGGACATTTGCATTGAGCTACATCCACAGTCCATTTTATTTTTAGTCAGGGTCTCTCTAAATTGCCCAAGCAAGACTCAAACTTGTGATCCTCCTGCCTCAGTTTCCAGTGTGCTGGGATTACGGGGGTATGCTGACACACTTGGCTTGTTTGAATCTTCTAAATCAAGAATATAATATATCCTTACTCTCGTTATATGTACTGTCTTTCAAAATCTTTGACATTTTCCTCAGGTAGATTTTTCATCTTTTTGTTGGATTACCCCGGGAATATAATCTTTTATCAATGAAATTTCAAAGTTCTTAATCATTTTATATTTATTTATGTATCTGTGGGACAGGAGATTGAATCTAGGGCCTTCACATTGAACTACCCTCCCAACCCTTTTAAAAATAAGTTTTGAGTTCCCCGCCTGGAAACCAGTGCCATGCTCGGGCTGCTACCTGAGTGGGGACAACCACACCTAAGCCTCTCTGTGAGTCAACACCATTCGTGGACTGCAGAAGGAGAGAACCAGACCTCACCAGGAAGCGATTCTGGCCAGGAAACCATATCGCTTTCATTATTTTGTTGGGCTGGGTTTTATTCTTTTTTGTTTTATTTGATTATGTTAAATCTGATGGCATGAGCAGCTATTTGAAAGATCGCAAGACATATGGTAACCATTTTGGATTTACTATTGGCTTGTTTTGAAGTCCTTTTTTGCATTCATTGTTTTGTTTTTATTGTTTCTATTCTATTCTGTTTGATTTTTACTATGTCCAAAGGTATCTGTAGTTACTTGAAGACAACAAAAGGCATTATGGCAACTAAAGTTGGTTTTGTAAGGTTTTGAAGTCCTATATCACTTATACTGGTTTGTTTGGATTGGTTTTATTCTGTTTTATTTTTCTTGGTTTTATTCTCTTTTAAAAAATATATATATGTTTTGAAAAGATCTTGCTAAATCACTAAATTGCCCAGACTGGGTTCAAACTTGTGATTCTCTTACCTCTGTGTCCTGAGTGCTGACATTATAGCCTGTACTGCTGCACCTGGCTTCCTTCAGATATTAAGTGCTGACCACTAACAAAAGAAATTTAGGGACCTGAATTTATAAGTAATGTTTAATACATTATTTTCTGTTCTTTAATCAGTTAAGGAAAAATGATGAGCATTCATGTTCAAAATAGCTACTGATTGACCTGTGTTAAAGAAATAAGCCAAGATAGCCCTGAATTGAACCAAAAAGTGTCTTCTATAACAAAAGGAAGGAACCACTGCTTCTCTTTTAGACTACTTTTGGCCTGTTGTATTACTTGGAGGGAAAGCCTGAGAAGCCATGTAGTTGTGAGAGTGTGTGGTTTTCAATTGCTTTAGTAGAGGAACTTCTTAGGAACATGGTTCCCACTCTGTAACAGAAACTTACAGGTTGTTTTGACCAAAAGCACTGACTCTTTACTTGGGCCTGCAGATATCCAATGGGTAACTCAAAGCAGGATAAAAGTGTGGCATCTCTGCCTTGATTTTGGATCTCCTTTGCTACCTTAAACTTTGAGTCAAATTCCTGCTCAACTCTACATGTAGACATGTTAATAACTTAAGGATTTGTTTAAACCTGGCAATTCAACCACCCTTCCCTCTGTAAGCCTGAAGACACCAAGATAAGAGTAAGATATTTTCAAGATCTTCAGGAACATCATTACCAATTGCTCTCAGTGGAACAAAGGGCCAAGAGTTAGAGTGACCACAGCTTTTATTGCTTGCATTACTGGCAAGAAAGTAGGGTAAAGGTAAATGATGGCTTCTACAAGCTTGGCTCGTAAAGGAAGGACAAAGCACTCTTGCACCAGGCAAAGAAGCTCCCCAATTAGATAGTGGCTTAACAAATAATTCAATGTTTGTAAAGCCAGCACCTTTACTGCTGGAAGGTATACTTCATTTTGAGTCTCACGGCCTCAGTATAAATGTTTATGGGAGACAATTTGAGTGACTCCCCTTGAATGAAGAACAATTGCTACAACTTTGATTATATTGAGACTTATTTCCTTATATTGATATATACAGAGCTGACTATGGTATTTTCTTCTTTCTTCAATTGACTCTAAGCATTGCAAATAAGGCTAGCCAGGGTATGTAATCTGGCATGTAATCTCTAAAGCCATCAGACAGTTTCCTGTTTCCTCGCATAGTGATCTCTGTAAAATATATAAAGCACAGTGGAATGGTAGAGCTAATCAGCTCCAGGAATGTCAACTGGGAATGAGTCTCGAGAAAGAGGTTATGAGTCCCCAGGGCACAAACCTTTACATATTAGAAACTGACACAGCAGCCTCCAAAAATAATTCAGTTGCTACCTTGATTAGGTTATGCAAATTGATCCCTCTGCATATTTTATCTCTGCATTTTGCAGAGATGCCTTTTTCTCTACCTGGTTAGCCAGCTCAGGTAACTCATATAGTTCCCACCATCCTCACTGTCACTCATCCTTGAGCCACTCCCTTCTACACAAGATAATAAATTCTGGGAGAGACCTAGGATCAAAGCCTTTGTCCACACATCCTCATGAGGATTGGACTCAGGACACCTTGGCTGCCCTTAATTTTGAATATGTCTTGGTGTATTTACTTTTGCTGTGGGATGCATTGGAGGTGGTAGATTGGAATTAACTTACCGGGATTCCAATAATGTCTCAATGGGATTATAAATATTACTTCTTGGATTCTGAGGAAGACTGGAAAAGGAACTAGAATACTTGAGTTACCATACTTAATATTTGGGATTATAATAGATGTTATCTCATATTCTAACTCTGAAATTTCACAGGCTCTTTCTCAAGCCTCCATTCGTCATCAGTGGTGGAGAGCAATTCTGCTGCTTTGCTGAATGAGACACATTGGTACCTCAGGTAGGTTTGGTCATATTGTTTTAGCCAATTAAGGAAATATTTACGTCCATATGAACAGCTCTGCACATACCAGCAAATAGGGCTGGGGTAAAGGTTAGGTAAAGATGGAGGCAAAGGGTTTCATTTCTCAGAGGAATGTGACTTGGTGATCCCTCACACCAGGGGACAGCAGAAAATTTGTTATTGCTAAAAAGGCTTCACAGAGCACATCCTGAGATGATAATTGACTAGACTGAAGCAGAATATTAGGGTATGGTAGGCTGGCTTGAAAACAGGATATAACCTTTTAGTTACAAAGATCCAGAGCAGAGTTTGGTCAACAGGATGTGGTCTGCCAATCACAGCCAGAATACATGGATGGAGTAACTTTTAATGGACCAGACCTACGCGAGTATAAAAGATGGTGGTCATTGACTTTGCCACTGCTGCAGTCTTTCTGTTCTGCTGTCTTCCTGTTTCTGTAGTGACTTGTTCTGCCTGCAGAATGGACCTCTTTTGCTTTTCTCTTTTCTTCACTCTTTCTTTTTTATTCTTTATCTTAAATAAAAGTTGTGCTTATCTGTTCATCAGTTGCCCCAGTCAATTCTTTGGGCAGAACAGAAAGAGCCTGTGACCACTGGACACCACACAGGTAGCAACAAGACCAGTTTGACCAAGACTGCTTTACTGTACATACTTGTTGCCCCTCCTCTTTTGTTTTCCTGTTTGTCCATAAAACTCTTATTTGCTCCCTGAGGATGGGGCTGAGTTGCTTGTTTTCCCTGATTCTTCCTGGTATAAAACTATCCTGAATAAATGTCTTTCCTATGTCACCATTACTTTTTCCAGTGACGAGTTATGATAAAAACATGGAGAATGTTTAAATTAAAAATTAAAAATACTGGGGGGACTTCCTCCAAGATGGCCACCCAGATGACACCGTGACAGGGAGGCTCCCTGAATATACCATCAAAATGCTGGAATATAAACTAATATAATAACAGAGAGAAGGAAAAAAGAGGGAGATGGGTCCTCTGGACACAAGAAGAATCTAAAATGAGAACTGTAGCCCATGGAAAGAGTAAAAGAATGAAATAAAGGCAGAGACCTGTCTGGAGCAGAATCCAATCAGCGCTGCAACCCGAGCTGAGACGGTATGATCCTGGTGCTCTTGATGCACAGGGGAGCTGCTGGTGGATTTGCTGTGGTGTGGCGCGACGGCAGAGACGACGGTCGACCGTGGAGCGAGGTGGTCACGAGCGGGCGAGTGAGTGAACCCAGCGGCCCCCACCCCCCCACCCCTGAGAGAGAGCGAGGCACAGCCATCTTGAGTCCG
>RJWM01026103.1:17008-28513 GCA_004363535.1 Dasyprocta punctata | reverse complement strand
GGGGGTGGTGATGGGTGGTGGGGTGGTGGGGGTGTGTGTTTGTCCTTGATTCTAAGCCTGTACGCTGGTGCCGCTGGGGCTCAGAGGGGTGGGTCCCCGAGGGGCCTATTCTCGTTCTCTTCCGGGTGTCTGCGCCAGTCGCACAGTCCTCTGGAAGGCAGATTAGTTGTCCTGTGGTTGGAGCCACTCGGGCTCAGCTGGGTTGGTCCCCGAGGGGTCCATTCTCATTCTCTTCCGGGAGTCTCTGCCCTTCGCACAGTCCCCAGGAAGGCAGATTAGTTGTCCTGTCCATATGTTTTTTTAAATGGTGTTGGGGACTGAACCTGGGGCCTCAGGCATAGTAAGCAGGCACTGTACCACTGAGCTATTATCTATAGCCCCCCGATATGGTATATATACTTTTAATAATAACTACTTATTGAATTATTTATTGGTTATTGCCTTGTGACAGCTATTGTGCTAAGTACTTTATTTTCTGATTCTCATATCAGCTTTGCTAATTTGGATGTTATTTTTTTCATAGATAAGGACACTGAGGCACACAGATAGGTTAAATAAATCACCCAAAGTCTAGAAAGTGGCAGAACTGTATTTCAAGCCAGGGTCTTCTCAATTTCTAAGAATTTCAATTCTTTTTTTTTTTTTCCTGTGGCACCGGGGATCAAACTCACAATCTCACACCTGCTAGACAGGCGCTTAAGCCACTGAGCCAAACTCCTGGCCCTAGTTTTTTTTGAGGCAGGGTTGCGCTATGTGGCTCAGGTAGGCCTTGTGCTCGTGTTGTAGCCCAAGCCCGCCTCGAACTCACAACACTCTGCCTACTTCAGCCTCCCGAGTGCTGGGATTAAAGGTGTGTGCCACCACGCCCAGCTAGAATTTAAATTCTTAACTGTATTTCCTCTCAAAACATTTCCCTGCCCCGGTTTTTCTTTTTGTGTAAGGGCCTTTATGTAGTTCAGGCTGGCCTCAAATTCATTGTAGCCCAGGCTGGCCTCAAATTTGTGATGATCCTCTCACTTTAATATCCTGAGTGCTGAAATTACAGGTGTGTGCCACTATATCCAGCTTCAAAACCTTTTATGCTGTAAGAATTGATCACATTGAGGTGCCTTTTAGGTTTGAAATTCTGTGAACTGTTCTCTCTTTAAATTAAACAAGGTAGGATACTGATTTATATCTTCACATCAGTTGTATAATAAAAATCTTTGATTCATTAACAGAAAGACTACTGTGACTTGTTTCCAAGTTAGCATGTGTTTAATTAAATATCTATCATATGCTACTGTTAGGGTACAGAAGTATGAATCATGGGTCCAGTATTTGAGAAACTTACATAAACATGATGGTGTATGCTCAGCTGCTAAACTGTAGGTTAAAAATCCGAATCTGTCTGGACCTGTGGTATATGTAGTCCCAGCTGCTCAGCAATCTGAGGTAGAAAGATCACTGGAGTTCAGGACCAGTCTGGGCAGCATAGCAAGACCTTGTCTCAGAAATCAAAACCAAAACCCCCCAAATCTGAAATGAGAAATACTGACTGTATGTGGATAGTAACAAAAAAGAATACAGTAATAATTTGAGCACTGGATGAGTGACTGGACAGGCATGAAGAAGGGCTTCCAACTCCCTTGAAGCTGATTGCGAATCTGTTCTTCGAAAAAGCAGCTGGACAGGTTCCCCAGGCACAGAGGCTAAATGTGGTGTGCAGTAAATAGGTTTGGGCCAGTCCTAAGCAGAAACACGGAGGCCGAGTGGTTCTGTCAAATGGGCTGGACTGCGTAAGAAAAAGGAAGGAGAAAATTTAGTACCTTGAAAAATCCTGTGATCTCTAGGCCGCTGAAGTTTGAGTCTGGTTGGAAATGACCCTGAGTACTAAACTGTGGGCGGCAGGGAGGGTTGTGGTTATGTTAGACTGATGTGTGTGCTCCACCTTGTTTGTTTATTGGCTCAGCTGTTGTACTCAGCTCTGCAGATTGGAGACTTGAGGTCTGGCTAATGGGTTATCCTGTGTGAAGAAAGGGGAGTACAGATGGTTGAAGAGGCAGCACTAAAATAGCAGTACAGGAGGTGAGAAGTATGCATGCAAGAGCTCACTAATAATGTTTAGAGTTGTATTTACAGCCACATTTCTCTATTTTTGCTTATTGGGGTTTTGAGTACAATTAGCCAGATTTGACCACAAAAGTTAGGTAAGAAGAATCACTTGTAAGTTAAAAAATAAAGAACTTCAATCATAAAGAGATGTAGGAAAGAAGCCCCACTTTAAGTATTAGGTAAAATATATTACATACTGAATATGTCACCAGAGATACTGTAATGCTAGAATTTTTTTTTTTTTTTTTTTTTTTGGATTTTACAGTTGCTTCAACAGAGTGTAGTGCCATGTGCTGGTAGTTCCAGTTACTAAACAGGATGAGGCAGGTGGATTACCTGGGCCCAGGAGTTTGAAGCCAGCCTAGGTATCACAATAAAACCCTGTCTGAAAAACAAACAGAACACACAGCCATGCACGATTGTGCATGCCTTTAATCCCAGCACTTGGGAGGCTGAGGCAGGAGGATCGCAGTGAGTTGGAGACTGGCCTGTGTTACATGGTGAGTTCAAGACCAGCCTGAATTATATAATGAGACCCCTGTCTCAAAAACAAAACAAAACAAAACACAGATGCAGCGACAGTGTATTTTTTTGTGAATGCCATGTGGGTTTTTTTTTTCACCACTATACTAACGAGGAGATTTTTTTTGAGCAGTAAACTTTTCATTCATATCTAAAATCTTTAAGTGTCTGAGCAGGGTCAATAAGTAACTTTTCCCTTATAATAAATTGTAAAAGGCACCACTAAGAATATATTACCAATTAGATTATGAAATGGTAGTGATTATAAGCCTGATCAGTTTCAGAGATGTTAAAATGTGACATTTAGCATACATTATAACAGGTTAATTATTAGCTATTTAGCTTTTAGAACTCAGTCTGCAGTCTTGTTATAGCAGGTCACAGTAGTAAGAAAATAATCTCTGTTTTTAATGTTTCATGATCGAATTTCTATACAGAAAAGTATTGATAATTTATATTAAAAGTGCTGTTCATATTGCCATCTTTTGTTTTGGGGCAGAATTTCAGCTCTTTCCCCATTGCATATGAAAAAGAGAAGCTCGCTGTAAAAAAGAAAAAGCACATAGGAAGCACATAGTGTGCTGTAATGATGCAGTGTTAATAGGTGCGCTTCCTGAAGAGGCGGAGGGCCAGCAGCCAGCAACCAGCCAAGAAGGTAGCTCAGCTGAGTGCTTTTCTGCCAGGGAGACAGTTAAAGTAGGTTGAAGAAATCACAAAACTAGGTATAAGTGTGCAACACTCCTGAGATGAACTCAAATACTTCCTTGTAAAGTCCTGAATATTCTTGTATTTCAATATTATGTAGTAATATTGTAAGGAGATACCAAGCATACATATATTAGAGCCTTTATTTTTTATTTTATTTTTTTTTTTGTACCAGGGATTGAACTCACATCCCTGTGCCTGCCAGGTAGGTGCTTATGCCACTGAGCTAAATCCCTGGCCCTATTTTTTGAGACAAGGTCTCACAGTGCACTTCAGGCTGGCCTTGAACTCACTTTGTAGCCCAAGCTGGTTTCGATCTCACAGAAATCCTCCTGCCTCAGCCTCCTGAGCGCTGGTATTAAAGGCATGCGCCACCACGCCCGGCTTTTTTTTTTTTTTTTTTTTTTTTTTTGTCTTTTTGAGACAGGATCTTACTATGCAGTTCAGGCTGGTCTTGAACTCACTTTGTAGCCCAGGCTGGCCTCAATTTTGCAACAATCCTCCTACCTCAGCTTCCCAAGTGCTGGGATTACAGGCATGTGCCACCACACCCAATTGCCTTCATTCATTATTGTAGCATTTACATGTTGTATTTATGAAGATTAGGTTAGGTTAAGAGAAAATACCCTAATATAACTGTGAACAAAGCCTTCAGTGGCACTTGCATATTTGTTGAAGTGAGTTCATAAATCAATAAATACATAAATGAGCAAACTTATCAGAGACTGTGATAAATACCACTACCTATGTTAGAGAATAAATGAGGAAGCCCACTTTAAGTTAAAAGCGTTCAGTGAAATCTTCTGTCTGAGGTAAGACCTGAAGAATTTAAATGGGCCAGATAGATGATGAATTTCAAGAAGACAACTTTGGCAAGAGAACAAGGTACAAAGGCTGGGAGGTGGGTAAGAGCTCGGCACTGTATTTTACAGGCTTAGAACGGAGGCTGGCATGGCCAGCTAGGGAGAGATGCATGGCTGGAGATTAGCCAGGCAGGCAGGAGCAGCCAGATCATGTCGGCCTTGGATGCCATGAGAAAGACGAAAATTTTGGGCTATGTTCTTAGAAAATGGGAAACGCTTTTGAAATATTTTATGCCAGGTAGTTTCCTCATTTAACTTTCATTCTTTTTTTTTTTTTTTTTTTCCTCGGCACCGGGGATTGAACTCACAACCTCACGCCTGCCAGGGCAGGCGCTTAAGGCACTGAGCCAAACTCCCAGCCCTGGTTTTTTTTTTTTGAGGCAGGGTCACACTATGTAGCTCAGGCCGGCCTTGCGCTCGCGTTGTAGCCCAAGCCGGCCTCGAACTCACAAGGCTCCACCTACCTCAGCCTCCCGAGTGCTGGGATTAAAGGCGTGCGCCACCACGCCCGGCTTAACTTTCATTCTTCAAAGATCATTCTGGGCTTGTTGGTAGAGAGGGATTGGAGGGAGTCAGTCCGTAGGAGAAGCAGGAAGTCTAGGTAGGCACATGTAGTAAAGGTTTACAAGGATAGTGGCAAGTTTGCTTTTTCTCCTTAGTACTGCCAAGTAGCATTTTGGTATCACGCAAATGTACTTCAGTGACACACTGTTTTTTAACTACTAAGGATCCTTTTTTGAATTCAGAATGTTTAGCTGAATTAGTTTAAAAAACTTATTTCCCTCAAATGTTTTATTTCTGTGCATTAGGGTTATCTGTACTTATTTTTAAAAATTTTCATAATTCTAATGGTTGGTAGCTATTGGTTGCCTCTGAATGGTACAACAAAACAGTGTACTTAAAGACTTGCTCAAACCCCTCGGCAGTATTGGTTTTCACTCACAGTCTGTCGCTCTGTCAGACATCCACAGCCTCAGACCCTCCTCTGCATGTTGCTGTGTCTAGGTGGCCCCCCAGGTCTCATGTGCTCATAGGTGGGGTTTTTGAGAGTGCCTGAATCATGGATGTTATCTCTGGATTAACCCATCAGTTTAATGTACTTCTGGGTGTGGACGATGGACTTACTGAAGAGGAAGGACCCCACCCAGGATGTGGGTGGAATAAAAAGGGAAGGAGGCGCTGCTTCCTGTCTGCCATGCTATGGACTGTTCCTCCTCAGCTCTGCCCCTCAATCTTGCCACCCTGCCTTCGAGTCCGCTGACTATGGACTGAAACCTCTACAAACTGCTAGGAAAAACAGACCTTTCCTCCTTTAACTTGTGGGTGTTGGTTATTTTGTCTTAACCAAAAGAAAGCAACTAAGACATCAGCATTATGGAAATCTGTATCTTTATCTTTTGTAATGAGCTAAAAACATCTTTGGTACACCCACTATCTGTGTAGATCGTGTCTTTTGGGTTTTTTGTTTTGTTTTGTTTTGGGGGGTGTGTGTCGTTTTTGAAACAGGGTCTCACTGTTGTCTGGCTGACCTTAAACTCACTGTGTAGCCGAGGCTGGCCTCCAAATCACTGCAATCCTATTTCTGCCTCCCAAGTGCTGGTATTACAGGCATGTGCCACCATGCCTGCCTGATCTGTGTTCTTTTTTAAAGAATAACAAATATTAAAACCAAACACTTTAATCCCAGCACTTGGGAAGCTGAGGCAGGAGGATCATTGTGAGTTCGAGACCAACCTGGGCTACAAAGTGAGTTCAAAGCCAGCCTGAACTGCATAGTGAAACCCTGTCTCAAAAAACAGGGCTGGTAGCCGGGCGTGGTGGCGCACGCCTTTAATCCCAGCACTCCGGAGGCTGAGGTAGGCGGAGCGTTGTGAGTTCGAGGCCGGCTTGGGCTACAATGCTGCGCAAGGCCGGCCTGAGCTACATAGTGCGACCCTGCCTCAAAAATCCAGGGCTGGGAGTTTGGCTCAGTGGCTCAAGCGCCTGTCTGGCAGGTGCGAGGTTGTGAGTTCAATCCCTGGTGCCGCAAAAAAAAAAAAAAAAAAAAAAAAAAAAAAAAAAAAAAAAAAAAAAAAATAGGGCTGGGGATTTAACTCAGTGGCCTAAGCGCTTGCCTGGCAGGTGCACGGTTGTGAGTTCGATCCCCCCCGCAAAAAACAAAAACAAACAAACAAAAAAAACACCTTCCCAGGCTCCACTGCCTCAAAGAGCAGAAAGTGTTACTGCAGCAGTCAGTGTGCTATGGGTCCTCTTGTCTCTTGTGGGCTGTGTGCTTCTGTTCCTCGTCCTGTTCACTGCAGTCAAACAGTGTTGAGGGAGTAGAGTTCATAAATCATCTCACACAGTGCGCCGGGTGGCCAGTGCTGTCCAGTTTTGTTTTCTTCCTGTGAAGGTCATCCTTCTGGGACCAGCACCACCCCTGTGGAGGAGGCGCACACAGAGGCTGGCGCGGTAGTTTTTAGGCGTCGACTCCATTTGGTGTATTTGTAGCCAGGGTCCAGCGGCCAGGAGGTCCCGTGAGGATGTGGGGAGCAGCAGGGGGAATTACCCAGGGGCAGTGCACACCTCACCGTCGCTTTATCCAGGCAGCTGGCCGCTGTGGTCTGGCTCCGGTGGACTTGGCGATTGTGTACTTGTACACTCTGGGCTTCCCAACCTGCTTCAGCTTGTGCACAGGTTGGTCTTGAGCATGCAGGATGAGGGAGTCCTGGCCAACCAGCCGGGAGGGGCGCCTTCCCCACACCACCGTAGTGGAGCCTGTGTTGGCGCAGGCGCGCAGGGCGCACAGCCTGTGCTTTTTCACTTGTTAGAAGAATGTTAGCATGCGAGCATGCGAAGTACTTTGCCTCAAGTGACAACTCAAGTAGGAATGGAGTCCATCTTCCTTATTCCCTTTAATTATGCAGAGACTACTAATTTCTACTCCTACAACTCTGTAGATGTAGACTTTCCTGTTTTTCCTGTTCTTAAAAGACTACCATTACATTGTTGGAAGACTTGGGCCATGGTTCATTTTTATTCTAATTTAAAGAACATGTAATTTTTTTTCCCATGTAGGTATATACTCATTGTATTACTCAGATTTTTGTTTGTTTTTGTTGAGTCTTTTTCTTCATAAGAAAGTGCTCCTTCAGTGTATTCCTTGTAGCCCACCCTACTGGCGCACACTTATAATCACAGCACAGGGAAGACTGAGGCAGGGGGACTGTGAGTTTGAGGACAGCCTGGGCTACAAGGACCTACCTGAACTACATAGTGAGACCCTGTCTCAAAAAACGGAAAACTCACTAAGGATGAAAAAAATTGAATTGACAAAGAACTACAGTGAATTTTTTCTTTTTTCTTTTTTGTGTTTTTGAGACAGGGTCTTGCTCTGGGTTCAGGCTGGCCTTGAACTCACTTTATAGCCCAGGCTAATCTTGAGCTCAATCGATCCCTGCCTCAGCCTCCCAAGTGCTGGGATCACAGGCTTGTGCCACCATGTCTGGGTCCTTATTTGCAGGTAATGGTGGGATTATTTGAAATTCTTAGGTTTCGCATCCTACTTGGCCTCTAGAGTAGAGTTATTATGACTGCATAGTCTCTGTTGTTTCGCTAACAAGAGCAGTGAAAAGTTTAATATTTGAAGATTTTTAAAGTAGAATAAAAACCTCATAAAGCATGGAATAATTGGAAATAGCATTAGGGTGAAATTTGAATGAGATAGTGATTTTCTGGCTAACTGCTAGAAAGCCCAGTATAGCTGCAGTTATGTTTTCCTACTGTGAAACCACTTCAACAGCAGTCATATTCTTTGTTTTTTTTTGTTTTTTAGACAGGGTTTCACCGTGTAGGTCAGGCTGGCCTTGAGTTCACTGTGGAGCCCGGGCTGGCCTTAAACTTGAAGTGTTTCTCTTGCCTCAGCCTCCTGAGGGCTAGGATTGCAGGCATGCCTCACATTCAGCTGCCATTTCTTATCTTCCTTTTAATTGTAGATTCCAAGCATTCGTATGAACTGTAGTTTTGGTGGTTTTACTTTTTCCCCTTGTTGAAAACCTAGTACATGTACACAAGGTGTACACTCGAAAGGTTTTCCATCCTCCTTCCTTTTGGAAGTAGTTTCTTGCCACGATAATATCTCAGTACATGATTATTATTATTATTATTATTTTTTTTTTTTTCGGCACTGGGGATTGAACTCACAGCCTTGCGCTTGCCAGGGCAGGCGCTTAAGCCGCTAAGCCAAACTCCCCAGCCCTGGTTTTTTGAGGCAGGGTCGCACTATGTAGCTCAGGCCGGCCTTGCGCTCGCGTTGTAGCCCAAGCCGGCCTCGAACTCACAAGGCTCCACCTACCTCAGCCTCCCGAGTGCTGGGATTAAAGGCGTGCACCACCACGCCCGGCTACATGATTATTATTATTATTATTATTTTTTTATTGTTTCGGTGCTCGTGATTGAACCCAGGGTCCTGCACATTCTAGACAAGTGCTTTTGGACTCTAGAGTAAAGCTTCATCCTCAGCCTTTATACTTGTCTTGTTTTCTCTGCGAAAGATTTCCATATTCCATTTTTTGGGTGGGGACGGTGCTGGGGGCTGAACTCAGGGCTGGTCCTGCCTGCTACCCAGATGTTGTATCACTGAGCTATGCTGCCAGCTTCTATTTTTTTCCTTTAATTATTATCTGGAATTGAGGGAATTATTTCCAAATTAGTTGTGTTTTTTTTTTACTCCTAGAGTTGGCAGCATTTTCATTTCTCAGACCTTTAGAAAAATAAGCATTATTTTTCATATTACCAGTTATAGACTCATAAAGAACACTAAATTGGTCCAAACAAATTGGATATTACCATTTAAGAACCAAATTTTATCCAGATTTGACTTTTATGGTAACTACATAAACCTTAAGTAGATAGCACAATGTTTTTTTCTGATTTTAAAATAATTTATTTCATAGGTCTGTTTTAATTTCATGTCTCAGAGCATACAGTATTTAACCAAGAAGTGCTGGACAGAGATTGTAAAATGAGAGGAAACATTTAGGTTAAGAAACCAGCTCAGTTTCTTAGGAATTTGAGCCTACTTTGTAAAGTTTTGCCAGGCAAAATTTCTGTCATACTCCTTTTGTGCACACAAAAAAACCATTAACTTCTGAATTTCCAGTGTTGTAGATAAAATATCGATTAGTGTGTAGGCTGTGTATTCCTAAATTAGTGTTATTATACTTGGACTATTTACTTGAAGTATTACTGTGTAGAATTTTTTTTTTTTTTTTTTTTTTTTTTGCCTAATTTTGTCTAACAGTGAAAATCTTGAGAGCTTCCCATAATAAAAAGCAATTACTAGCTGGGCGTGGTGGTGCAGACCTGTAATCCCAGCACTCAGGAGGCTGAGACAGGAGGATTGTTGAAGATCTAGACCAGTTTGGGCTGCAAAGTGAACTCAAGGCCAACCTGAACACATAGTGAGACCCTGTCGCAAAAAGACCAAAAAAAAACAAAAAAAACAAAAAAAAAGAACACAAACAAACAAACAGGCAGTTACTTAACTCTCCCTTTTATTTAGCATAATACTAACTAGCAATCCAACACTTCTTTTCCTAATGACTCCCTTTTTTTCCCCAGACCTTTAGAAAAATGTTATTTTTCCTATTCGTTCTATTATTAGTTATTGCTGCAATTATCTTTTTGCCTAACGTTTGAATATATTCTTTTATCTTTTGGAGGAGTACATAAATTTTCATTTTGGAGAAGTTTGAAAGAAAGCTAAATGAGAAAAATTGGCTATTTTATTGTTTTTGAAAGTATAAAGCACAATCTGAAGTCAATGCATAATGTTGGTTAGAACCAAATAGAAGGAAAAAACCTGTTATTTGAATTTCCATGTCTTCAGTGTTCCTAGAAGTGTGTCTGTGAGGAGACCTGAGACATAAGTGAGGTTAGGAGTCAGGACTGCACATTGTTGCTGTAACAATAGCAATTTTTTCTATATCAAGTCTTCCAATTTTTCCAGTGGGCGAAGCGTATATTTTCCCTTAACATATATTTTCTGTTTAAAATTTATTTTAATCAGATAATAATTCTCAGTATTTAAAAATCTTTTTTTTTTTTTTTCTCCGGCACTGGGGTTTGAACTCACAACCTCGCACTTGCCAGGGCAGGTGCTTAAGCCACTGAGCCAAACCCCCAGCCCTGGTTTTTTTGAGGCAGGGTCGCACTGTGTAGCTCAGGCCAGCCTTGTGCTTGCATTGTAGCCCAAAGTGGCCTCGAACTCAAAACACCCCTCCTACCTCAGCCTCCCCAGTGCTGGGATTAAAGGCGTGCGCCACCACGCCCGGCTGTATTTAAAAATCTTTAAACTTCAGGATATGTTGATAATTTCCAAGCTGGGCTTGGTGGCGCACGCCTGTAATCCCAGCACTGGGGAGGCTGAGGCAGGCAGACTGAGGTGAAACTGAGGCCAGTCAGTCCTACATAGTGAGTTCAGGTCAGTGTGAACTACATAGTGAGATCCTGTCTCAAAGAAAAAGGAAAAGGAAAAATATTGCACTCTTCAACTGATAGGTATTCTGGTTTATAAAGCTTATTAATTTACTCTATAATATGTAGGCTGTGTACCAAACCTTTGGATTTCAGTTGATGAAGGTTTATTAAAGTGTAATTGCTGAAAATTCTACATAAAGCTATTGACAGTTCTCTGGAAGAATGTATTTGGTGTATATTTTGTGCAGATTGGTTTATAATGTTTTCAAAAGCTCGAAGTATTTTATAGAGAACTAAAGTGTTCAAATTTAAAAACTTTCCTTTAAAATGCCACTTTTATCTGTCAGGAAGAAATCTGCAACTATTACCATACCCGTATCAAACTTCACATCTGTAGAATATGCCTGAAGTCTTTGAAGAGTGATTGGCACAGCAGACTCACCTTCTTTTCACAAGTACTTTGCATTCTGATGTGTAGGCGCTTTGGACAGTTTTTTCTTCTCATTGGTGACCTTGAATCAGCAGGACTTCTATTTTCTCGCCTCCCCATTATCTATTTATTTATTTATTTTTTTTTTTTTTGCGGCACCGGGGATTGAACTCACAGCCTCGCGCCTGCCAGGGCAGGTGCTTAAGCCACTGAGCCAAACTCCCGGCCCTGGTTTTTTTGAGGCAGGGTCACACTATGTAGCTTAGGCCGGCCTTGCACTCGAGTTGTAGCCCAAGCCGGCCTCGAACTCACAACGCTCCGCCTACCTCAGCCTCCCGAGTGCTGGGATTAAAGGCGTGCACCACCACGCCCGACTTGCCTCCCCATTATCTTATTTAGCATCCACATCATAACTTGCTCTCCCTGATCTGA
>RJWM01026103.1:0-16908 GCA_004363535.1 Dasyprocta punctata | reverse complement strand
GGCCCACACACGTAGATCTTGTCATATATATATATTGTTTGTTCGTTTGTTTGTTTTATATATATTCTTAGTACTGCATTCCGAAGTTTTTGCATTCATTCTTGCAGTCTTACTGAGATAGTCTTCCCAAGTTATAAAATTCAGTAACTGCAGTGCCGAGTTGCTGTCAGACATTTGCTGAGTTTGGCTTTTCTGCAAGTTTGAAGATGGCATCTTACTTTCTTCTTACTGTGTCCTCAGTGTATTGATACCTGATGCTGTGCAAAGTGTGATGAAAATATATGGTGAACTTTTAAATTTTAAAAAATTTATTATAGTAAAAGACACGTTGCCTTTAATCCCCCTGAATATAAGCCCCTCCTCGTTCTCATTGTTCTCCCCACTCTGATGTGGCACTGGAAGTCCTTTCATCTTTGTTGTGCTATTGTGGCTTCATCAGTGTCCTGAATCAATTCCAGACATTGACCTTCCGTGGCTATTTTATGACTGAGGAAGAACCAGAAGTCACACAGTGGCAGATCTGGTAAATATAAGTGGATCAGGACACTGTGATGTTTTTATAACTCTGCTTTTCTATTGGATGGCATTCAGCAGCAGCAGTCATCATTTTTGATCACACCTTCTGGAACTTCTCCAGACAGTGGTAAGAATGGTGTAGTAAGTGTGTTTGGAGTGAAAGGAAATATTTGAGAGGGATTAATGACAATGTGTCTTTTCATATAATAAATTTTAAAAAATGTAAAACCTTGCCGGACATGGTCGTGCACACCTACAATCCCTGCACTTGGGAGGCTGAGGCAGGAGGAGTACTCCAAAGTTCAAGGCCAGCCTAGACTACATATTGAGACCTTGTCTCAAAAAAAAAAAAAAAAACTCCAACAAACAAACAAACAAAAACTACCGAGTAATGTAAACCTTTATATTTTGATCACCTTTTATATCTGCAGAGACCCATACAGACATCTGTAAAGATCCTCAGAGACTAATACAAAGTACCAGAAACTTTTCAGATTCAAAGAAAATACAGTCATTTGTCATATACTCGCATCTTACTGTGTTTTGATAGAGTGCCATAGAAGGGTGCTTATAAACAACAGAAACTGATTTCTCCCAGTTCTAGACGCTAGAAAGTCAAAGATCAAGGCACTGGGGAGAGCCGGCTTCCTGGTTCGTAGCTGGCAGTCCTCTCACTGTTCATGTGGCAGAAGGGGTGGGGGAGCTAGAAATCTCTTTAGCTGGGAGTTTGGCTCAGTGGTTTAAGCGCCTGTCTGGCAGGTGTGAGGCTGTGAGTTCGATCCCCAGTGCCGCAAACAAAACAGAACAAAACAAAATAGAAGTCTCTTTAAAAGACACGAAGTCTTATCTCATGTCCTGTTCAGCTCAAAGTTCTGCACCTAATACCATTGGATTGTAGATGAGGATTTTAGCACGAATTTTGTGAGACATAGCATCTTGCTGTTTTTTGTTTGTTTTGCTTTTTCTTGTTTTGCTTTGTTTTGTTTTGGAGACAGGGTCTTGCTATATAGTTCAGGCTGGCCTTGAACTCAGTGGTGATGCTCTTCCTGCTAGGATTACAGGGGTGCATCACCATGCCCAGCTAGCACCTTGCTTTTTTTTTTTTTTTTTTTTTTTTTTTTTTTTTTTTTTTTTTTTTTTTTTTTTTTTTTTTTTTTTTTTTTTTTTTTTTGTCTTCAAGACAGGGTCTCCCTATGCAGTTTGCCCTGTCCTTGAACTCACTTTGTAGTCCAGGCTGGTCTCGAACTTGCGTTGATCCTCCTGAGTATTAGCACCGTCTATTTTGAAGGTTTTTGTTTGTTTTTGCTACTTTCTGTTGTTCAGCTAACTTTCTGATTAGCAAAAGGTATTACATTTCTAAGTGTTCTTAAGCTGGTCTTTTTTATTTTCTCCATATTTCCCATAGTCTGTAACTACTGCAGAGTTTGAAATGTTGCTTGAAAGGATCTTTAACATCCTGTACCCTCAACCCTTACCCGTTATCCTCTCATACACTCTTATTTTTCTTTAGCTTGCCCTGGATGAATTCCGTCCAGTGATGGCGGACCTTTTAGAGTTCCCACTGTGCAAACAGCCTGCTGTGGCACACGTGCCATAGGTTCTCCACCGCTGCACGTGGAAACAAGTGGCCCTTCTGAATTAGTGAGCATCATTGCCCTAATATAGAGGTAGCTGCACTTCTTCTTCTCCTCCCCCGCCCCACCCGGCACTGGGGATTGAACTCACAGCCTCACATCTGCCAGACAGGTACTTAAGCCACTGAGCCAAACTCCCAGCCCTAGCTGCGCTTCTTAAAGCTGCACTTCTTGATCTAGCTATAGCGATGTTGACAAGATTTAAAAAATCTTTTCATTTTGAAATTATTTTAGATTCATAAAAGATGCAGGAACAAAGAATCCCTGCATGTCCTTCAAGTGGGTTCCCCAGATGTTAGTATTTTATTGCATTTGCTTCATTGTTTTTCTGTATGTACACACTATCTTTCTTCTGAGATGTTTGAGAGTTAATGACATAGTGCTCTGTTACTCCCAAGCTCTGCAGTATGCAGTATTTTGTTCTGTGAGTGGGGGCTTTTTTCTTTTCTTTTCTTTTCTTTTTTTTTTTTTGTACAGGGTTTTGCTGTGTAAGTCCAGTCTGGCCTCTAACTCTGTATGTTATCCAGGCTGGCCTGGAACTCATAATCTCTTGTTTCAGCCTCCAAAGTGCTAGAGTTACAGGCGTGTGCTACCACATGTGATTTTCAGTGTCTTTCATAGAAAGCAAAGGTACATTTTTAAATAACTATAATGCAGTGGTCAAAATTGGGAGATTAACCCTGACAAAATACTGTTGCCTATTTGGGCATAGTGGCACACTCCTATAGGCCTAGCACTTGGAGGCTGAGATAGGAGGACCTCAGAGTTCCAGGACAACCTGGGCTATATGGTGCGTTCAAGGCCAGACTGAGTTACATATTATTAGACCCTGTCTCAAAGAACAAACCAACAAGGCAATACTATTTCCTAATATCATTAGTTGTTTAAATAATGTCCACTTCGAGCAAAAGAAAAGCATTTTACTGCTCCAGGAGACTAATCCTGGATCATGTGTTGTGTTTATGTCTCTGTTTTCTTTCTGTCTGTGACAGTTCCTTAGTCTTTCTTTCTTGAACTTTTTTGAAGAGCATGGATGAGTTGTTTTTGTGGGATGCCCCTCAGTTTGGGTCTGTCTGATTTCTTCTTGATGAAACCCAGGCTGACGTGTTACAGCAGAGACACCTCAGAACTGGGCCTGGGCCTTGTGGCCGGCATGCAGCCCTTCAGGGGATGGGTTGCCCGTTTGCCCCATTGGTGGTGGTTTTTTTTTTTTTTTTTGCGTTTTTCAAATTTCATTACTATTATATTCTAAAGATGGTTAAGCAGCGAAATAGAATGAAGTAGTCCTATTATTTGTTATTCATATTATCAGGTAATGTATAATAATTTTTTTTACTTTAATGTAATACAAGTAGATATTAATAAAGGAAATATAAAAAGCCACTTCTGTGAAAAGTAAAACAATTTCTTAACAAAATAGAGAATAACAATAAACACCATATATCATAGTCTTAAAAGAATGACCAAAGTGTCACTCAGACAACATCATAGACAAGAAAGACTCTCGTACAAAGAAACAGGTAAAATTCAAAGCTTTCTCAATGAACTAAGAGAAGCTAGTAGTGTAAATTAAATATATCAGCATATATATTAAATATTTTTGAAACAACTGAATAGATAATTTCAGGAATTATTGTTTTGTTTTGGTACTGGGGACCAAACTCACAACCTTGCACCTCCCCAGGCAGGCGCTTACACCACTGAGCTAAATCCCCGGCCCACAGGAATTACTTGGATTTCTCTCTTATTTCCTATTTATCTGTCTTCTTTTGCTCTTTATGTATTTTGAGTTTCTCATATGAGAGAAACCATGTGATATTTAAGCTTGTACATCTGATTTATTTCACTTAACATTATATTCTCAAGTTGCATCTGTGTGCCTACAAATCTAGTAGGGTGGCACCTACTGTGTATAAAAACCATATTTTCTTTTGATAGACATACACAGTTTTCCAAGATCTAGCTTTCCACAATATAAATTGCGCTGCTGTAAACATAGGCATGCATTTATTTCTGTAATGTGCTTTTAACTTTTTTGGGGACAATTCCTAGCAGAATAACTGAGTTAGATGGAATGTCTGTGTTTAGTTTTTTGAGGGATGTTCACTGTGATCTCTATAGCAGTTGACTGCTTTCTCTTCCCACCCGCAGTGTAGCCGGGTTCCTCCCCTGCCCCCAGCCTTGCCAGATTTCTTGCTGACAGCCGTTCTTTCTGGAGTAAGATGGGATCTCAGTGTTGTTCTAATTTACATTTCTCTAATGGCCAGCAATGTTGAACATTTTTTTCATGTATTTATTGGCCATCTTTATCCCTTCATCTGAGAAGTGTCTGTTCATTTTGGCTGCCCGTTTTTTGACTGGGTCTTATGTGTGGGGGGGTGTATAATATTTTTCTGTTCTTTATATATTCTAGGTGTTAGCCCTCTGTCTGAGGAATAACTGGCAAAAATTTTTTTTCTATATCATTGTCTCTTCACGATGTTGGTTGTTTCCTTTGCTGTGCAGAAGTTTTTTAATTTGATGTGATCCCATTTGTTTATTCTCAGTATTTTATTTCTTATGCCATTGGATTCTGTTCAGAAACTCCCTACATACATTGGTGGTATTAATGTCAGTTACTTGGGTAAGCTAACTTTATATGCCAGCTAAAGTTATTTTTCCTTGTTTTTAAAAAAGCAACTTGTGATTAGATTGTTTGTGACTATGTAAATATACTATTTCTCATCAAAGTAGTTCTACCATGTGTTGTTTGTTCTTGTCAGTTGATGATGTTTCTTAATCTAATAGTCTGTGCTTATTGTCATTTTGTAAGGAAAAACTTTTCTTTCTCTACATCTGTTTAAATCACTGTAAGGTTTTCTTTATCCAGGGAGTTTAGCTGTGCTGTTCTTACGAAGGGAGAAACCGTTGTAAAAGGCTCTTGTTCAACTCTGTTAAGCCCCAAGTTCTCAGGGTGTTATAAGCAATTACCCATGTGAAAATGTTAGTCAGATGTTAGGTATTACAAGTTGATAGTCTATTAATAAAGTTTTACAATTTAAAACATTATCAGTAGTATTTTGTTAGTTTGCAGCAAACTCACTCAGTGGCATCACCAGATCTGAGCTGATGCAGCGCTGTTTACAGTTTCTTTAAATATTTATTTATTTATTGTTTTTATTTTTGTCTTTTTGAGACAGGGTCTCCATTTGCAGTTCAGGCTGGCCTTGAGCTCACTTTGTAGCCCAGGCTGGTCTCGAACTTGCAACGATCCTCTTGCCTTAGCCTCCAGAGTGCTGGGATTAAAGGTGTGCACCACCACACTCAGCTTCTTTCAATTTTTTTAATGTCTGTTGAAAAACAATTGTAATACCCAGATGAGGTGGTGCACTCCTGTAATTCTAGCACTTGGGAGGTTGAGGCAGGAGGATTGTTGCAAGTTCTAGACTAGTCTGGGCTACAGAGTGAACCCAAAGCCAGCCTGAACTGCATAGTGAGACCCTGTCTCAAAAAAAAAAAAAAAAATTCTTATGTTGAGCACTATGTATGTAGTATTTATATCACATTCTATGCATTTGTACATGTATCAATAGTAAAATCTATGCTCACAGTTACACTATTAACTGTTGACTATCACACAGTCAGAATACTCTCAGCTTTTGCTCAAAGAGTAAAGAGAAACCTCAGCATATACTGCCAATAAGGTAGACGCTTTTGTACTTTTTTAATTTTAATTTTTATTTTTATTTTTATTTTTTTTGTCTTCTTGCTATGCAGTTCAGGCTGGCCT
Organism: Dasyprocta punctata; assembly: GCA_004363535.1. NCBI lineage: Eukaryota > Metazoa > Chordata > Mammalia > Rodentia > Dasyproctidae > Dasyprocta > Dasyprocta punctata. Next base: position 10,989 of record RJWM01026103.1, on the reverse strand, counting down.
TGAGATCACTTTGTAGCCCAGGCTGGTCTCGAACTCACAAAGATCCTCCTGCCTCAGCCTCCCAAATTCTGGGATTACAGGCATGTGCCACCATGCTCGGCATTTGTACTATTTTAAATTGAGATTTGAAGCTCAGATTGTCTTGTGTACTTTTCACTGTTACTCCAGCTGCTCTTTTGTAGTCTTTCTCTACTTTCTGCCCATTTAGGCAGGTTCCTAGGTTCACATAGTCAAGTTCTGAAATATGGACTGTTGTGCCTTTCCTCTTTCTCCAGTGGATTTAAGTTACGTTCCAGGCAAGTTTTTTTGACCTACAGTATTTGATATAAATTGAATGATACAAAGACAGATTTTACGCCTTGACAGAAAATTTTTTTTTAGAATTGGGATGGAACTGGTTTTAAGATAATAATAGCACACTTTGCCAGGAGTTGTGGTGCATGCCTTTAATCTCAGCACTCAGGAGGCTGAGGCAGGAGAATCATTGAGAGTTCAAGACCAGATTGGGCTACAAAGTGAGTTCAAGGCCAGCCTGAACTGCATAGTGAGACCCTGTCTCAAAAAATAGGGCTGGGGATTTAGTTTAGTGGCTTAAGTGCCTGCCTGGGAGGCATGAGGTTGTGAGTTCAATCCCTGGTACCAAAGAAAAAAAAAAAAAAACCAACCAACCAAACAAAAAATAATAGCACACATTGCTGTCTTTTCATAACTGGCGAGCATAAAGATTATACTGTGTCTAATGAGAATTTTTAAATTCATGTTTTTGTTCTTTGATTTCATAGCAAATGATACTTACGACCAGGCCTCATAGTGAATTACTAAATAGTGCATAGTTTTTAAAAGCTTTAAGTTGAGCACTGGAAATTCACTTTTTACTGATTGTGAAATTTAATTTTATAGTATTTTGTGTTCTTCTAGTCATGTGAAACAATTTGAACTTTTCTTATTGAAATTGATTCTACTAAAAATTAATTCTACTTCAATAGTCCTTTCTAATATTGAATTTCAACTTCTCTAAGTTATGCTTAGATTTGGATGAAGTAATTCTAAACTAGTAACTTAGGATATATAATTAGTTCAAAATAGTACATATACATGACAAAAACTTCAGATTGTGTGAAGGGCATACAATGAAAAACATTTTATAACATTCTCATTACCTAAGCCGAGCAGAGGTTGGCAGCTTTCTTTGAGTTCCATGTCACTCAACCTGTCCACTATGCAAATGTCTTTTGTTCGAGTGCCACAAAGCCCAGGAGGAACTGGCAGAGGAGAACTGAGGGAGACTGCTGGCCAGCAGCCCCTTGCTCCCGTGAGAAGGCAGCAGCGGGTGGCGAGGCGGGTACTTGCGAGGAGCGTGGTTGTGCGCGTGAGTCCAGTCTTCCATTGCGGTGGCAGGTTCCTCCACTGGGTGCAGATATCCCTGGCCACTTGTGTGAATACAGTACACAAAGCATGGCCTGGCATTTCAAGGGTGTTCTGAAATGAGAATGTGTATAAGTGGTTTATTTTGTTAATAAACTTTGTAAATAATGTTTGATAAGGCCCAGTTTATAGTTTTGCATGTGAACTAAAGTGGCTTCATCTTATTTTCTATATACATATAGGGTGCTAATCCTTAATATATATTATATAGAGTCAGAAGGCAATACAATTTCTTTCCTTCTTCTTTTTTTTTTTTTTTTGGTACTGGTGATCAAACTCACAACCAGGCAGGTGCTTATGCCACTGAGCTAAATCTCTGGTCCTATTTTTTGAAGCAGGGTCTCACTATGAAGTTCAGGCTGGCCTTGAACTCACTTTGTAGCCCAGGCTGGTCTTGAACTCGCAATCATCCTCCTGCCTCAGCCTCCCAAGTGCTGGGATTACAGGCGTGCAGTACCATGTCCGACTGACAATACAATTTCTTAATTTTATAATATTTTACTTTTTTTTTTTTTAATACCTGGAATTGAACTCAGGACTTCGTGATTGCCAGGCAGGTGGTGTGCCACTAAGCTATATCCCTGGACCAGTTTTATAACATTTTAAATTGATATACATGTACAGTATTTTTTTTTCCATGTACAGTATTTTTAGAGTTCCTTTTTTTGTTTTGCTTTTTGAGACAGGGTCACATCATGTAGTTCAAAATGGTTTTGAGCTCACTTTGTATCGTAGGCTGACCTTGAACTCAAGGTGATCCTCCCGCCTCAGCCTCCCAAGAGCCAGGATTATAGGCATGTGCCATCATGCCCAACTAGTGTTACTTTTAAAGCAAAAAAGTTCAGCCAAAATGTTAAGCTTGAACAAATCTTATAGTGGGCAGAAATTTATTGAGAATTTTTGAATTAAGGAATCATGTAGCATCAGCCAATGAGTCCCAACATTTTTTTTTTTTTTTTTTTTTTGGTGGCACTGGGGATCAAACTCACAACCTTGCACCTGCCAGGTAGATGCGTAAGCCACTGAGCCAAACTCCCGGCTGAGTCCCAACATTTTAATTAACCCAACACCTTAATTATCTATCTGTCCATCTACTTATCTTATTTTTTGTTGAATGATTCTTTTGGGGAATGATTTTAAGACAGCGTGCTTTGGAGGGTTTGGCAGTTAGGAGGCAGTGCAATGTTTGAAATCCCATGGCTGCTTACAGTGAACAGGCAGCAGAAGGGGTTGGAGTGCGTTTCAGGAAGAGCTCTGTTGGCAGGGCTTTGCCGGTGGGTCCTGTCTCAGGAGAAGGCTGTGCTGCCTCACGGTTGCCAGAGCTTGGTCCCGCCAGTGCTGGATCGCTGCCAGGTGTTCAGTGAATCAGGACCCCAGACTTCTCAAACACCTGGAGGAGGAGCTGAGAGGGAGTCGCATGGGTGGTGGGCTTGGCCACAGGGGCGATGGAATGAGCGTTTTTACCCAGCACTCACACATGCATTGTGTCCACTGGGTTTCACAGACGTTGGGGATTAAACTTTAAAACTCTCTTTTTCTACAGTAATATTCCCACCATTAGTCTTGTCTTTTTTTTTTTTTTAGTTAATAAACAATACTAGTTGCAAAACATGCATTGCATTTCATTCTTACATAATTTTAAACAAAGTACTATTTTTGATTTAAATTGGAAATTGATTGAAATAGTACCTCTAGAAAGGTACTGTTTGATTCATTTTAAAAGCAAGATTATAGCAGGGTTGTTTAGTTTCTATGTTTTAAAGCATAGAAACTAAACAAACAACCAATTATATTTATATACACTGTTAATTGTATTTATATTCATGGGAATGTATACCCGAGAATGGGCTATTAAAGGCTTTTACATTTTTTTTTTTTCTTAAGAATTTTTCAGGGGTTCCCGTTCGTTGACCCAGGGCCGTGCCCGCGGGCATGGTGGAAAGCCAGCACCCTGCTGTCCCCTGGGTTCAGGCTCTGTGACTCCAGTGAGCAGTCCAGCAGCTGCAGGCTGGAGAGAAGCCTCTCTTGCCCCGATTCCCCAAGGCGGAGGGCGGAGCGCTGGCAGAGGCAGGAGGCAGAGGCAGGAGCGGAGAGCAGACGCTGGCTGCCCGGCATCTCGCCAGGTCTTCACAGCCGGGTTTCCGGACTGTAGGCCACTGCTGGACTTTTCAACTCCGCACGACTCCTTGGGGCAGGCGACCAGCGATGGACGCTGCGTGCACCCCGGCTTCAGGCTCCTGATGCGCTGCCCCTTGGTGGCTCAGCCATCCTGCGGCCTCGTCGCGGCAGCGATTCCATCAGGAGAAGAGCTGTGCATCGCGCTGCGTCTCTGGGTTGCCCGTCATTCGTGGGTGCTCATCACAGTGACCACAGCTGTTGCGTTCGTGACCCGAGAGCACGGCAAACGCGCTGCAGACGCCGTAGTCCTTGGCGCCAAGACCAGGGGACGCAGCCACAAGCGCCACACCGCAGGAAGCAAACAGCTCTGCTGTTTACATTTCTGTGATAATTAAATTTCATTTCGCCAGCTTTCTGCCTTGTAATTATTGTGATTACAAAGCTTTTTGTTGCTGGTATATCTCTGAGATACATAGTGACATTCCCCGTGGGAAGTTAGTGCATCCACATCGTACATCTCCATCATTTTTACTCTCCTTCCTAGAAATACAGTTTTGTTCTTTTTTCTTTTCTTTTTTTTAATTGGTACTGGGAATCGAACTCAGGACCTTGCACTTGTCAGAAGGTGCTTGTGCCACTGAGCTGTATCCCCAGCCTAGAAATACGGTTTTAAAACCTAGTAAAATGATTTATGTATGGTCATTTCAAAACTGAAATTTGTCTTTCACCAGGCATCTGAATTTATAAGTCGAGTGTTCAGTAGCATTGACCATTGTTTATTTAGTATATGAATAATTAGCAAACCCCAGACGTTGGTGATATAATTCTAAGTCAGATAGATATATTCCCTTTGGGGCTTTGTAGTTCATGGGGTCAGAGACTTTAATTGTTTTTGAAAGTTTATGCATATAAGACCATTTCATTTGAATGTATATTAGAAAATACCTTTAAAAGTCTTTAGAAAACGATGTGACTAGACACTGTCAAAAAGAGTTTCTAGGTAATTGGTGTTTTATTTTTTCTATGTAAATGTTTTCTCCTTTCTCTTTCCTTCCTTTCTTTGTGCTAAGGATCTAACCCAGTGCTTTACACACTGCACAAGCATTCTACCACCAAGCAACATATCTGGCCCAAATGTTTTCTCCATATACACAATAAATTTAGTTCCAAAATGTTTCTTTAGTTTCCCAGTGAATGTGTATGTATGTGCTTATGTATGTGGTAAGTACTTGAAAAAGAGAGATTCCATATTAGTAGTGTTATCTACATTGTTAACACTGAGCTAAGACACTTTCAGGGGATCAGAGAGGTGAGATATTTTCTTAATAGTTCTGAGATGTTATCTGTGTTTTTTCACCATGTTGACACTTGTGCTGATCCTGCACAAGTGGATAAAATAGCTGCTTATCACAGGTCAGGACAGTAGCTTCAAACTATGTGAATTTTCATTGTCTTCTTTGTGGCTGAGAACTGCGCTTAAAAAGCCAGTTTCACTTAAGACTGACCTTAGCTTATGCTGTAAACATTGTTATCTTGTTTTTGTGTACTGAACTCAGGGCATCATTAATGCTAATCAAGTGCTTTACCACTGAACTACACCCCCAGTCCAAGTAAAAATTATTAATTTCATTCATCCTTTGAGTTATCTTTTAAAATCTTTTGTGTAGCAAAATGGAAAGTATGAATATTTTTGCTTCATACCAAAGTCTATTGTTAGAGCACAAGCACTTGTGTGATTGATTCGAGGGGAGAATGGGTTGCTGTTTTCATGGTGTATCATTTTTGTTTAAAGGAACAATGACAGAAAAACTCTAGTTACTCAGATTTTGATAGACATTGTCTTAAAAATGAGTGATTTTGTCATTTCAAGGAAATCAGTTGATAAAATTTGCTCCAGATATAAAAATTTGAACTTCCTCATTAAAAAAAATCAGAATTTTGGAAAACTTGTATTCTTTGTGAGGAGGTTGATCTTTTTTTTTTTTTTTCTTTTTTCTTTTATGGGACAAGGTCTCACTATGTAGTTCAGGCTGTTCTTGAACTCACTACATAGCTCAGGCTGGCCTCGAACTCACAGTGATCCTCCTGCCTCAGCCTCCCAAGTGCTGGGATTACAAGTGTGTGCCACCATTCTTGGTTTAATATTGTTAATTGTATGTCAGTACTGTTGGGATAAGTTATATTTTGTTGTTGTTTGCAAAGTCGTATGGCCATGGTCTTGAAAATGCAAATGAATGAAGCTGCTCTTGCTCTACAATTTTGTAGTGAAGTCTGACTTGTAACCAGTGTATTGCAGGAGGAAATGGTATGGACTGGAGTCATTTTTTAAGAAGGTAATAAGCTTATTAGTTTAAGGTGATGGGAGTCTTAAACTTGATAAACCCTAAATCCAACAATTATTTTGTTAGGTTAGTGGTTCTTTTCTAAAGTTGTGTATTCCTGTAAGAGTCTTTTTTTTTTTTTTTTTTTTTTTTTTTTGCGGCACCGGGGATTGAACTCACAACCTCACACCTGCCAGGGCAGGCGCTTAAGCCACTGAGCCAGACTCCCAGCCCTGGTTTTTTGAGGCAGGGTTGCACTAGGTAGCTCAGGCCAGCCTTGCGCTCGCATTGTAGCCCAAGCTGGCCTCTAACTCACAACGCTCCTCCTACCTCAGCCTCCAGAGTGCTGGGATTAAAGGTGTGCACCACCACGCCCGGCTCTTCCTGTAAGATTCTGATGCACTCTATATGCCCTTTCTTAATACAATATAACCCATGTATGTGAACTTTCCCACTTGCACATTTATGTAGGCACACACTAAACACTACAAGCTTCAAATTGCATCTCACCTCGACAGCTATCATTGCAGCCCGTGTTTCTCTGGATCAGCTGGTTGCTTACGGGGGATGTGGGTTGGCTCTTCTTGTTTGCCAGCCTATGTAACAGAAGGGGCTGGGGTCTGGCTGTTCACCTGCTGGTGGAGGCCCACGCATGGTGCTGGTTTGCACAGAGGGCTTGCTTCTTGGTGAGGCCTTGTTCTCTCCTCCTGCAGTCTGTGAGTGGCTCAAAGGGCATTTTTCTTGCTACCTTTTACCGTGTCAGATCATGTCTGACACTTGTGGAACTTCATTTAGAGCATTGGTCCCATCTTAGTGTGCCACAGTTGGGACTATACTAAGTCTTTGTGAAAAAAAAAATAAGATTAGTGCTATTTAACTGTTCTGTTTTCTCTGCTAGCATGTTTTTATTTACTCATTAAAGTTCAGACAAGGAAATGTTGAGTACTGGTAGAGTGGCTACATAATTTGTGGGCCCTAAGGCAAGATGATTGTACGCTCTCTTGTTCAAAAGGCAAGAAAAAAGTGCCTTAAAGATACCAATATACAGTTTTTCTCCTGTGATCTTTAATTTGAATTGTCATTTATGTCACTTGAAGTAAATAAAAATTAAAAAATTAAATAGTATGAATTTTATCATCGACTTTATATCCATGTGATGCCCATTTAAAATATAAGAATATTTAACTCATTTGTGGAATCGCTGAAATTACGTAGTTGTACTTCATAGCCTGTACTTGTAATTCTTACTTGAATAGTGGCAACTCTACAAAACTAAGTTTTTTTCTTCTTAATATATGCATATTCTGTCAACATTCTACCTTCATCTTACTGATGAACCAGGAAGGATGGAAAGGGAGAAAAATTGTGGGTTGTTTTCTCTTTCCCTTTCCCTCTTTGTGACCGTCTTCCGAGGACATGGCTGGCTAAGTCAGCAGCAGTAGGAGTAAGGAAGGACACAGTGGGGGTTCTTGGTCATTCGTGTTGCAGAGTACTGTTGCCTGTTTTCCGTGTTTTGAGCAAGCTGTGGCATTTTTAGGCAGACCTTCCTGTAAAGGTCAGTATGATTTTTTTGTACTCTTAACTAGATAAGAGGCTAATGTTTCTGAGGATCCTCGAGGCAGCTTCTGTAGATATTTGTCAGGAGGACCCCGGTTGCAGCCTGGGTGTAAGAAGATTGATAATACACTGTTAACCATCTGCACAGCAATAAACTGTTTGATAGGAACTTGAGTGCCAGGCCAGAACAGGCATCTCACTGTTCTGTTTTCTGGGAAGTGAGCATAATTTCAGGAGTGTGGAATATTTTTAGCAAGTTAAAATTGCTCCCTAGTTACAGCTAATTTATCCATTGTGGTTTTACTGTTTTAAGGGGAAACTGTAGATAGAGTATCCATGAATAGAGAAACCTCTCTGCCAGCGGTTGACAGACTGGGCTAGGTTCCCACTGGAGACTGTGCCCTGGTAACTCATGGGTGTCCCTGCAGCCCTGCTGTGCCCTGGCTGCTCTGCAGGGTTAGTGAGGAGTGTCTAACAAACTGAGCTCTGGCAACACCACGTGTGTTCTTAGTAGTAGTGGCCGAGACCTGGGTCTGCAGTCTTATTCAAGCATTACCTTACATACTCACATTTGTTCTGTCCATTTGGGTTACTTCGCTGATTTTGTAAATGTTAGTATGATCCAGCTAGTTCAGGTACTTCTTACTAATGCTGTGCTCATGTTTTATTCTGCATAAATTCTTTCAACTCAGGATTTCATGAAGAAACAGGTTTGAGAAATCTGCTGTTTAAAAAATAATGAACAGTTCTTTTTTTTTTTTTTTTTTTTGTGGCACCGGGGATCGAAATCACAACCTTGCGCTTGCCAGGCAGGCGCTTAAACCAGTGAGCCAAAGCCCTGACCCTAATTGCTTGAGGCAGGATTGCACTGTGTAGTTCAGGCCCGGCCTTGCTCACATTGTAGCCCAAGCCGGCCTCGAACTCAAAACGCTCCTCCTACCTCAGCCTCCCGGGTGCTGGGATTAAAGGCATGTACCACCAAGCCTGGTTTAATGCACAGTTCTTTATGGCAAAGTAGTGCTTCATTGTGGGAAATACCACATTTGCTTTATCCATTCATCTGTTAATGGACATACAGGCTGCTTTCAAGATTTAGTTATTATGAATTTTGCCGCTATAGACACGGGTATGAATGGATCACTGTAATATGATGTGTCTGATTCTTTCAAGAAGATACCTAGAAGGGGACTGTCTTGGTTACTTTTTTCTCAAGACAGAATACTTGACACCCAAATTAGGGAAGGAAAGGTTTATTTCTTACAGTTCTTGGAGGTTTCAGTCCATATTCAGCTGGCTGGAAGGCAGGACCGATGGCAGGGCAGCCATTCATGGCAGCCACAAAAACACCAAGGTGCAAACCCAAGAGAGAAAACATGCCTTCTTCTTGCCCTTACACTGTATATAGGCTCCACCCCTGGGCGGGTGTTGCACTCACACCACCAATCCCAGTGCCGGACAGCAAACTAATCATGAATGCTAGCCTCAGCCCTGTCCATGCCATGATTACATGAGACTTGGCGGGGCGCAGGACCATAAACCATAACAGGGGTTGACCAGGTCAAATGGCATTTCTGTTTTTAGTGTTTTGAAGAGTTGCTGTACTGTGTGATTTCCATAGTGGTTGTACTAGTGTAAATTCCCACCAACAGTTACATACGGGTACCAACTCCATACTGGGAGTATCGACAGCGTGTACTGCAAAAATATACAAAAAAAGGGAAAGGGATCAAGGGATGGATGGAGGGGAGAGAAGAGAAAGGGGATGAAAAAGGAATTAAGATGTGTTATGTTTGGATAAGTAAAATGCTAAAAGACCCATTCCTTTTGTGGAGTGATTTTTTTTTTTTAATGGAGTGATTTTGCCATTGCACTTTTAGGCACTAAAATAATTTCCCATTTTCATTTCCTCACAGAAACTATGTGTCTGTGGTTGCTTCTTACCTCTTAATTGTTAAATATCCATCTATCTGTATCATCTGTAGCTTAAATTGGTTCTCATAAAAGATTGGCCATGACAAATTTTTGCTACTAGTTTTTCTTTATCACTAGATGTTGACTACTGGCACAAGGTATGTAAGACCTAGAGAAGAAACAAATCAATGTGAGTCCTAACACAATTAATGGGTCTTTCCCAGAGCTTTTAGATAAATGTGTATAAAGCACTTAGCATTGTACCCTGTACAGAGGATGCATGTAACAAGTATTCTTAAATAAGAATTTGGATATTCTTGAATCAAATTCAGTAAGAATTAGTGCTAATTATATGAAGGCTTTCCAGGCACTGTAATCAGTTTTCTATCTTTGAAATTTGAAAGAAGCAGGAAATAGGGCGTAGGACTTAGAGGGAAACAGGAAGATTACCCATGTTTTTATTTCACATTCCACTGAAACTATCTTGGAAACACAGAGGAAAGCATAAAACAATAGTTGTATAAGTATTTTTTTTGTGTGTGTGTTTTATCTATGTCTTTATCTACTTTGTATTATATTTTCATTTTAGGACATTGAGGATGGAATGTTCTATGTCTGGAGATAATCTGGAATGTCTTGAATTGATTCATTAATATCAGGAATTGTATGTTTGTCAAAGAGATACTAAGTTTTCTTCCCATTCACCATTCATTAGCCTGAAAAACAAAGTATTCTTATTAAATGTGTGTTTAAAGCAAGTATGTGATTTCTAGAATAAACAAACCTTACAGATGAAACTGGGGAAACCCTAAAAGGGATATAAACAGTAACAAATGAAGTTAACTGTCTTATAAGCAGACAGCATGAGCAAACCAAGTTGGAGAAGGAAAATACTAGCCTGTTATTTGGAAAACTAAGGCAAGAATTATACACAGACATTGTGCTCTAGTTATGCTTTCTCTCTTAAGGGCATACATTATGAGTATACTTTCAATGAATAAATAAAACATGGATGATGAGGCCTAGATTCCTAACTTTCCACTGAGAGGGCTTGTATGTGGTGACACCACAGTACTGCTCAGATCTTGGTTTCTTAAAATATTCTCCAATTTAAAATATCAATAACAAGAAGACTGGAGAGATGGTTGATTCTAGGACTAGCACACAGAAAATCAAAATGAACCTGAAACTTTTTTTTTAAAAACCTGGAACATTTAATGGTACCAAAAAGTAAGAAAATACTCAAAACGTGGGGTATGTGGAAGGGTGTGACTTAACTTTAAGAGGTACTTCCCTCCATTGGCCAGAGCTGTGACAAAATAAATAATGATACTGTTGAATCAGAGTCCATAGAATAAAAGTAGTAGTTATGAGTCCATACTATTAAACACAAAGGATAAGGAAAAAAAAAAAAAAAAAAAGAAACTACTACATATTAGACAAGGTTAAAGAAATATAGCAGCTTGTAGGGTTCTGAATTCAGTTTAGGATCAGGAAAAGAATATTAGTAGAGAAATTGATCTAATTCATTAAGGCTGGTAGAGTACTTAACTAGAATGTGTGAATGTAAGTGTCTTGATTTTCTTAATTGTACTGTTATTATATAAGATGGTAATATTGGGGGCAACTGAGTGAAGATTATATAAAACCACTGTAC